>JAZHYW010040871.1:0-47468 GCA_037355805.1 Ixodes ricinus | reverse complement strand
AAGACGCGCATTTTGATATGTTTTGTGAAGTATTATAAAAGAATGTTTGTTTGCAAAACAATTGTGAATATGTCTCTAAAACGCGTTTTTATGCCATGCTCGATAATTTTGTATGCATATAAATATTTTATTGATATTTCTAACGTTTCGTGTATGTATTGCATATCTTCTTTGAAATGTATTAAAAAAGGTTAGGTGACGGGAAAGCTTTGATAAAAAAATGACGACTGTGCAAATTAGCATCGCGAAATCTTCTCAATCTTCACGCCTCGAGCTGCTCTATTTCTATATCTCAGCGAAAAAAAAAATTTTTACGGCGTTCATATATAGCTGAATGTTCCTCCCAAGAACATGAGCTTTCATATATATTTTTAACAAAAATATCTAAATTATGACCCAGACCATCATTGCATGAACTGACGTGGAATCACTTAGCTATAAAAATTGGCGCAGTGGCATTTTTTATTCGGAGCATTATTCGTGCACCCTTAATCAATGTTAAGCATGTCATAGTTTTAGCGTGGAACGTTATTGGACCTTAGCGGCCTGTGGCTTTGGCCTTTAGTTCATCGCAGGGTTGGGCAGAAATACTCAAAAATGTGTTTGGAAATACAAATACTGAGATACATTGAAATAGTAGCTAAAATACTGATACGTAAATATATCCGGTAAAAGTGTATCGCGATACGTGTCGGAAATACATTTTAAATAGAGGCAGAAAGTCTTTGGAAATACAAGTACAGGAATACATTTTAGGAGGGCAGAAATACAAATACAGAAATAAGGATACTGCAATACATTTTTCGAATTTGTTTGAGATGCCAACTGAGATGAAGCTTGAAGTTTGAAGTGGAAACTTTGATCCCGAAATTACTTTCCTGTACGCTTGGCACTTTGCCTTGAAGGTAGTGATTTCGGACGACCGGAGATCTTCAGTGGCCTCAGAAAAACGTTTCATCAAGGACTGACCATGGTTCCTTCCCTGACATCCTGTCTGTCTCACGAGGAATGCGAAAAGACTTCGACCTCTCAATCAATTTTATAGTCACTCCTAAATCCCATCAAAACTTCACCATCGCCCCTGTCCAATAAGGACGCCCCCGTCAACATTGATGCACATGACGTCACGGTGGAAGTCGAGCGCTGGTATTTTTGGCGTGTAGGTGTGGCCTTGAACATGAGAACTTTTCCAACCCCAAAAGGCCCGCGGACCCCCATTTGAGAAGGACTCATCTAAAGAATGCTTTTTCATCTTCGTATGCACTGAGGGGTGCACCAAAGCATCCAAAATAATGTTTTTATAACAATGCATTTCAGTGACTGTATTTCAACTGCATCAAAATGCCATTCCTCTATTCGCAATTCCAAATATTTTTATTTTTCAAATGTATTTTTGATATGTATCGCGATACATTTTTAAAAATGTATTTCAGTATCAGTATTTTAGCTGCCTTTGCCATGTATACCAGTAGTTCTCTTTCCACACACGTTTGAGAGTATTTCTGCCCAACCCTGGTGCTGAAGGACAGTCATCAAAACTAATCTTATAGTGGAATGTGCTCAGACGGGGTAGTAACCTAACCAGTAAATGCTGATAACGGCGAGTAATCGTTCAAAGTAAAAAGCGAAAAAACAAACGACGAAGCCGTGCTCCCGCAAAGATTACCACCCAGTGTGCTGTTATTTTTTAAACTTTGTGTAAGCAACGTGAGACTGCGATTATCTACTGTGATACACTTTAAAGGCCAAAGGTTGTCTTTTTTACTGCACTTCACTGACGTTCCATCCATAACGAAGACGGCAGAAATATTTTTAAAGTCAAACATTATGCTATTTATTGAAACATTTTTACATGTTGAAGGTAAAACAGCGCTAAAGTCAAGGACAAAGCTAAGAAACATACACGACTGGACAGGCCCTGACTCACAACTCTCTGATTTACTTGAAGAAAAGAAAGATAAAGCATAATACCACATATCCTTCACACGTGCGTCCGGCACACAACCCCTACGATAGCGGGTCCCCCATTTCACGGAGGTACGTGGGAAATCCTTCATCGTGCTGCTTAGAAACTCCAACCCCTTTTCTGATAATTCTCAATGCAACAAACATTGGGTTTGGCTTAACTTCTGCGTAGTGAACGTTAAAAATCGCAGGTTATACAAGCAGTTGCCAGATTTCCCTTAAAATCGAGAACATACGACTAGAGATGTCGTAGTATAAACACATACGATGTACCGATGATAATATCTGAAGATGGGGAACGAAGGCGACGAAGGACAAACACAAAATCTTTCAACACAGATAGGTGACAAGTGTGTGCGCTGAAAAATTCGACCTGCTCCTAATAACCAGGACCAGGTGGATCTTTTCAGCCGCGCACTAGTCACCTAGCTCTGTTTGGAGATTGTGTGTTTGTCTTTTGTCCTCTTCGTTCCGCTTCTCCGGAGGTTATTATCGTTATTCTTGTAAAGTTCGCTTGCACATTTGCATTCCTTGATTATCATATGATGTAGATCGCTTTTAAAAATTGCCACAAAGCTCATTGTGCATTGAACAAGTTCATCGTGTTGGTGCAATGCTAGTGAATTTGGGGTTGAACCTTAGTGAGAGTAGGTGAACTCGTGACTAATCTGCTGTGTTCCAGCAGCTCCATTTTATTCCCGAGGTTTCCTTTTTCAAGTTTGCAGATAAAATTCAAAAAGTGGTGAGTTTACATCGCACATAAAACGACAATTTTCACACAAATTAGGCCTTGTCTCTGCTAATGCACAAATCAAATATCGAGGTTATTATAGTCGGTGAGAGGATAAAAATTAAGGGGGAACCCTTCCCACACTTTTGCACTTTCACAGTGCCAATGCTAGAGAGGAGGCGGTCTTCTCTCCAGCGTTCCCCTCTGAGAGTAGAAAGGAGTGAGAGGGGTTTTCCTGCATTCTTAACCTGTCACGGACTATAGGATGCCATTCTTCCCGTGCAGAAACCAAAATCGGCATCTCTTATCTTCATCTCCACCTTGCCGAAAATGTAGATCGGTACACCACCTGTGGTCAGTCCTCTGAACCACGTAATATTAAGGGTCGGTGTAAGTTTCTCAGTCGTAGATTTCCTTCTATGTCCATTAAGATTCGTGAAGGTGCAGTAGTTGTCAGACCACCAGCCGCCACTTCGTAGTCCGTAGCAATTGCCGTAGTGATATGTGTTTTCAATATTCCCGATGACGAACTTCTTTCCGTTGATGAATGCAAGCGCGTCGTATTCTGCACATACACAAACACAACGTTCATGAATCAATGATGTTATCCACTCTAAGATTACAATATTTTCACAACACGCAAATACGAACTGATATTGTCACGAATTAAGGCGACGAAAAGGCGAAGACTGAACTGAAAATAAAGGTTTAATGGGCGAACTTGTGCCAACCAAAAATAAGTAAAGAACGAAAGAGCGTCGAGGCAGAAAAGCAGGCGGCGATTCGGCGGCGACAACAGAGAGCACGAGCGAGACTGCCTCGACAAGGTCGCGGGCAGCTGCTTATCTAGAGTGCGTCGTTATCTCGAAAGTTCGGCAAAGAAAGTTCGAGCGTCGCGCGCTCGGGGCGAGGATGAACTGGCACTTTCCGAGAACAACAAAGCAAAGGGAAAGTTACAACTGAGTGCGAGAATGAATTGGAATCTTCTAGAAGACCGTGACCGAGCGTAGCTTTCTCGGCTCTGCGGGCTGCAATATGTTCTAATGAAAGAACATATATCAAAACATTTTGCTGCATCAGTGGAGTGAAAAATGTTATTTATAACATCCCAACTCTTTATAGAGTGCCCATTCATATGTCCTGGATTGGGTTCTTGCTTCTACTATCCAAGTCTATTCGTATATCTGTGTACGATCTAAATAGTCACATAAATTAAGCGGGCAGCAAAAGTAATTAACATTAAAGCACATTTTTACCGTTTGTTACACGCAACCTACACGCAACGAGGTTGAACTTTTACCAAAGGTGTGCCTTGGGGTGTGAATTTCACTGTGTGCAAATCTAAGGCGTTACATTGTTTCTTTGTTAACAAAACGCCCTTCATATTTTCACTGGTGCGCTGCTTAACCCTCCATCTCCAGACCAGTGCAAAGAGCCAACTGTGGCGTTGTCTAGTTTCGACTTGAGTGCTTGCTATGGTTATTGGATGATGGCGCCACCAGCACAATTCTTACATACTTTGGTCGTTTGCGTTGGTTCCATTGTGTTAGATATCTTAAACCGCGGTTGGAGTTCACCGACGAAAATGCAAATGTTATTCTAATTTTATAGCTAGAACGGAATAGCGTCGTGAAAAAACATTGGGCAAAGTCCACCAGCAAAGATAAACCTTTGGAGAGAGGATGAGCTTATTACATAGAGGCGCTGATATATCCAGTGTATTTTAGAGCGAGCCGCCAAACTGATAGCACCCTAATATATAAAGGGTGTTTCGTAAAACAAGACGTGTTTATTTTCACTGTAAGAGTAAACAAAATTGAAGATATAAAAATAAAGCCCTCACGCTGACGGTTCGTGCCAGAGTGCATGTCTCGACTCTCTAGCTATGCCGCCGCGTCACATGACACTATGACGTCACGTCACAATGATATCATGATGTTCCGTGACGCACAAAAAGTTAGAAAGTGCCGTCACGTAAAATAAAGTCTTTTAGTGTCACATGACCTTGCTTGACTTGGCCACGTCACGTTCTTCGGCACCGTGAGGAGACATCCTAATGTGCCGTTAAGTGGTGACGTCACGTCAGGCTGCATGACGTGGCATCGTGATGTGAAGTAACATTATGACGTCAAGTGACTTCAGTTGACACCGTCACGTGAAATGGTGACGTGCTCACGTGACGTCAGGTGGCACCATTACATGACAAAGTGACATCCCGGCACGTGACGCTCCATGTAACACAATAACGTGATATCGTGACGCAATGTGACACCGTGATGTTACACGAAGCCTTGGTGCCACAGTGTTACGGGACACTGCGACGGCGTGTATTCACTGAACCATGGTGATGTGCCCGCCATAGAAATTATCACTCTGCCCGCAAAAAGAGGGGCGTGAAGAGACCCTGCCAATGCTATGCATTTAGGACGCCTTTGGGAAATGCCAAATAGAGCCAATGTTGTCCGCCTTACCCGAGAAACGCGTCCTCTGCGACGAAGCAGTGTAGTTTTGCATGCTGCTGCAGCCTTTACAAATTCAAGGGGCGATAGGCCACCTTAGCAACGCAGTATGCGCGTGGAAACCGTGCTCCAAACTCGCGATCGAGGGAAATGCCACCTGCCACAGAGGGCTACGTACAGTAAAAGAACTTCTCAACAGACTTGTACGTAATCCGTTACAAGTAACGAAATTCCTTGTAATCCCTTACATTTATCAGTAATTTTGGGAGGGAATAATTACTTATTTAACAAAGTATTTGTAAAGTAATGTCCTTATTTATTTACGTAAGGAAATGGTTGTAACCCGCTACATTTCGTTTCCATTAACGGGAAAAAAAGCGGGAACATAATAAACGAACAACATAGAATTGTTTATAACAAAAAATGTTTCTAAGGGCATGTTTTACCGGAAACTTTTTTTTTTCACGTCACCAAAAACCTTAATTCGAATCTTTTTTTTTTTCTTATGGGTTGTTGGTTTGCCAATCGCAACACGTAAGCTTGCTCGTCCAAGGCGGAGGGGAGAGCACACTGATAAAATGAACCTGACTGTTGGCGGAAACAATATTAGGCAAACTCCCAAAATCAAAATGTTTCCTTAAAAAAAATAAAAGAAACTGTCAAAGTTCGCGTGAGCGGGTTTAGCGGATCTGTGCGCGCCTTTCCTTTTTGTCCCTTCGCTCCTTTTTTGATTTTGAAGGCGCTGAGATGACATAAAAACGATCGTCGACAGCGGGCCTTCCATAAGCTCGAGCCAATTAACGATTCCCTCCTCGGTTATAGTGACTACGACAGTTTGCATAATGTCACAACAGGAGGAGACGCTCCTTTTTCACTGAGTAAAATTCAACACAGATATCGACTGAAAAGTATGGGACATTAACTGGCATGCTGCTTGAAATATATTAGAACACTTATTATCTTTTTAGATATACGAATGTTTACTTGATATTATTCTGCTTTTCACCTAATCTTCTAAAAGCTTCAGGTTGCCTATACCCTTGTCACCCTTTTCGTGCAACATGTGTTTTTTTGTTACAATATTAGGACGCGTTTTTGGTAATACATTGCAACTTTGAGCGATGGTGGTTTCTTGGTGACAGAATCGCGCTGCCTAGCTCCTGGAGGATCGGCCTCTGAATGCAGGTGTTATTTACACCCTCCAGACGTGGAAGTATGAGGAAAGACTTTTATAGACCCTTTCGATAGAAGAGCGTCATCTGTCGAACAGAAAGGCAACTAGCCCCCGACGTCGTCTTGAAGGATACCGCGTCGCTCAAGCCGGTCGGCGCATGTTTCCATGTTGCAGCATTAATCAAAATACATTCGCGTTTTGTTGTGTAAAGTCAAATGGAGAGTGGCTTGGGTGCCCGTATCAGTGAATAAACTATATTTGTCCTAAGTTCCGCCGTGATGTCCAGACTGAAAATCAGCCACAATCGGATTGGTGATAGCCCGTTCCACGTGACCGAAGACTGCCCGTTTTCCGCGTTTGAAGCGAAGATTTGCAAGTGAGCCGGATACGATACAAAAAGAGTTACTATTGTTTTTCACGAAAGTTTTTCGAAATTTTTTAGGACATTTTGGAGCACGACTTTATTTGTGTGGAGGCTTTACACGTTGACCCGTACGATATGTAAAACTACGGCCCCGCGTGCTTGTCTGGAAACAGCTGATTAATGGCAGCGTACAAACTTCCAAGTAAAATTCAAAGTGACGCTATCAAAATATTTAATGTGTGTAACAATTGTTTTCCAAGGATTGACCGTTTTAGCAAATACGTTCGACGAGGCTTGGGAGAATTATTCGGACGCGAATACCACTTAATAAACAATAAATTTAAATTAATTTCGTGCAAAAGATATTAAGGTTGGTACTTTATTTGTGCTGGGCACTGCGAGTCCCGAACTGGTTCGCACGTCCACAACGCAGACACCGCTGCTACCGCCGCTGCTGGTGCGCAGGCAGCCCACCGAGCGTGCCACTGTGTGTCCAGTCACGATGGGCTGTTTCCCTGGGTGCCTCGCGGTGACCCAAGGCATCGACTTCAACCGAGGTTGCTGAGTTGGTGTCTGCCCACAGCAGCCGCTGCTGACGATGGACTGTCTCATTGAGGCGGGCTTTGGTCAGGGCCGTCTGACGACGAACCGGTCCCCGATCATACGCTCTGTGAATTCGGCCAAGTCGCAACGGTCGGTGAGTTCATGCAAGCTAGTCGCGTACTTGTCCACAGTTTCCCTGCTTTTCTTGGTTGCGCCTGTAGAAGCACACGCTCTCGGAGACGACATTTCTCAGAAGCCACCCTATTGGCGTCCAACGTCTTGGCCGTCTCGTACTCCTTCGATTCCGCCTCCGGGAGACCTAACGCCTGGAAAATTTTGCGGGCCTGCCTCCCCATAGTGCACAGCAGAGCTCGCACGTGTGCTTCTTCCGACCTTTTGTTGAGTCCCACTGCGTACGGCTGTCATCGAATTCCAGTATTCATTGTGGCTATTCGGAGGTTCTCTCCAAGTTGAAGTTCGTCGGTGGAGGGACCACCAAGAAGGGGTCGTAGCCGTCATTATGCACAACCAGTGCCAGACGAGCGCCGTAATAAGAGCAAATTTACAAAAGAGAATTCATCCCACTTCTGACACCATGTCCTGTCGCGGGGAGATGGGAGAGGCAGACAGGAGACGCAGTTGTCAATGAAACAACCCCTTGACGTCGTTATCGCCCCGTATTTGTTGCCTCTCGCTCCGCAATCAGATAAAAGCCGAGCGCAAGCCACCATGCGTGGGCAGGGTCGATAATATCGCACCACCGTCCGTCACCGAGTCAAATTCATACAGGCGGAATGACATATGACACTCTTGGCCGTAAGCCACGGCAAGCAACTCTCCGAGGCGGTATGGTCATCTCCGAGGCGCCATTTGTGTACGTGTGAAATACTGGCAGATGTTTCCCCAAGCCTCGAGCACCCTTCTTCTCTCTACCGCATAAACCAGGGAAACACGTGGCATCACAACAAAGTCGCCGCCACCTGTGTCTGGTTGCGCCGAACGCACAAGGCCAACCAGGAACCCTAGATTCGCCTCGCGTGAGGGCATTGTGCTTGAAGAATCCCGGGGGCCATCTTCGAGAAATATTTGGTGGGGTGTGGCCATCGCTTGCTGCTCCCAGTGATTGGAAGAGGTCCCGCGATTCCTACGTGGTATGTAGAGAGTCTCTATAACAGACAGTTCTGAACCTCTGGATCGTGGTCACGTGGTTCATGGGCCGCCTCTCAATACGGTCTGCGAGGAGGTAATGAATGCGTTAAACGGCTGCGAGCGTATCCGCCTTTCCACTTGCTTTTCTCCTTGCTCGGGAAAACGCAGCGCATCCGCACATGCGACCAATCGACGCGGGAGGCGTTAGGCATTACGTTGCAAACTCTCCCTATCGCTTGAGGTGAGGTTCCTCTCGATTCGTCGAAAAACGTGGACTGGACATATTTTCGTGGGACACACTTTTTATGGTCATACGTTTCGTCGACACAAACGTTTCATCGGCATTCGTTACGCGAATTGCACGCTGTTGTGTACCAGGCATGTACAAGTTACTAAAAACAAGTAATTAAGTTACTGAGTATGGGCCTCAGAAGTAATTTGAGTAGAGGTAGAAATTACTCATATGGAAAGTAATTGAGTAAATTAATACCGCAAAAGTAGCGAATTACTTTTGAAGTTACTTTTTATATGTTTATAGTAACAAGAAAGTACATAAATGTTTTGATTCGTTAGCGAAATCTCTGTTAGCCAAATATAAAACGGCTTGTGTTTTGAAATAAATGCTTTAATAGCTGGTTCCGCCTCTGTGTGATTGTTTTGTGCTTATTGTTTCTGGTCAGTGATGTACTGCAGATGGTATCATTTGTACTTTGAGGTTTAGCACTGCCTTTGCTCCATTTTGCAGACAGCGTTTGCTTGTTAAGAGTGTTGCGTAAAGTACATCTAAAAGTGCTTGAAATAAAGTACAAAGTCAATCAGAGGTTATGTACTTCAAGTATCGTAAGTACACCTGGTGGAATGTACTTGAAGTAAAGTACCATAAATACAACATACTTTTAAAGTAAAGTCGAAATACCTTTAAAACAGCCTTTTATGATGCCCTTTCACACTCTATTTTTTACCTTTATTTTATCTGTGCGCATTGCTCCAGGAATAATCCCAGGAGCATCAGTTTTTTTTTTTGGAAATGGTGGCAAATATTGGATAAAGTCAAGTCGCCACAGAGTAGTTATTTTCCTCTCGCTGACGAAATATTTAACACAATCTACTTATAAGGCACGTATTTCTATCGGTCTTACAGCTGCCGTTACTTCACTCAACGAACTGACCGATGACGTCTCGAAAGACGACAGCGCGTTTTTACTTAAAAATACGCCGTTTTTTGTTTCGAAATCTGGGGAATGTACTTTAAAGTCGGGAATTTTACTTTCTACAGAAATTATCAGAAAAAAAATACCTTAGTAAAGTACAAGCACATGCTCAAAGAATGCACTTTAGGTAAAGTACAAGTTTTCAAATCGTACTTGAAATAGTACTTTAAATACCATGTTCTTAAAGGAGCGGTGCAACGATATTCAATTGGAATGTTTTTCACTTTACACGAGTCATTTCTGGCACTATACTGCGTTTCACCTTCCGTCCAGACGCAGCGGATGCTACGAGGGAGCGGGACCAATCAAGCAGCGTCAAAAGTGCAAATCACTAGGCTTGTTCTGTTTATGATTGGTTCATCGATGAAAAACACAGACAGAAACATTACGAACACCATGACGGTGCCCTTTTGACGCTCTCTGATTCGTCATATAATGTCGTAGCATTGGCTGCGTCTGGACGGAAGGTGAAACGAAGTATAGTGGGACTCAAGGATACTCGCTCGCAACGCCACTGGCCAAGAAACTCCTTTGTTGCGGTGTAATTTCAAGGACAAAAGCGATCATTTTCATTCAATCTCTCCTTTGCAAATTTGATGACGTAACGTGGGGATCGCAGTACACCCAAGTGACGATATTTGAATGCGGTTCATAGATTGGACCCGAGCATTGCGTGGGCACTCGATTTGGGCTCGTGATAATTACTAGCTCGAGAAGCATTCAGGTAGTGGCCCGTGTCCAATCGCTGCAACGACGACAATAGCCGAGCCATAACAATGTCTGGAACTCAGCGCGTGTCCTGTGCTTTGCCAACCACAGCGCGTGGCTATGATCAACATTGGCGGCATATAATCGGCTCCAGATCACGTGGCCGCTTGTTCTGGCTGCGAGTTGAGGAATGAACGCTGCTCGTTTTTCTTTAAATTTTTTCTGGGACTTCTATTGCGTGGGGTGAAAAACGAACACGTGTTTCATAGGTCATAAACGTCAGGGATCCGTTCTAAGCGGTATTTGCGCAAAGTACAAAATTGTTGCATCGCTCCTTTAAATTACTTCCCACTCCAGCTTGTATCTTTTATTGTTATTTTTTTTTTTGTAGAAACGTTGGGAGGTTTTAAGCTTCTCGAACGATCTCATAATCTTGGAAGACCTGCATATGCTGACTTTTGGGAGGAATGGCCACGCAAAGAGGTCACCTTTGCGTTCCCTTTAGCACGTGATCCTTCTAGTACAACCCAAACTACGGGAGCACCAGATGGGCTTCAGAGTAGGTGCTGCATTTCGCTGCCTCCTTCGAGTGATGCTGCAGTGTATACACCTGCTGTACCTGGCGAGTGTTCCTACGCTGGGGAGAAGCGGGGACAATTATTGTTATTTAAATGCGTCAAGTCTCTTAGAGCTTCGGGACACAAAGAAATGTCAGTTTTCGGCGCTAATCCTGCATTTACTGGGCCTCACTTGCGACGTGTCTGTCCGCTCATCTTTGTACAAGAATCTTTGACCAGCAAACCTACCACTGAAATTCAAAAGTAATTTGTAATTTAAGTAGAGGTTACTTGAAAAAAGTAATTAGTAAAACTACTAATTACCGAAATAAAAATATAATTGAAAGTTACTTAACTACTCAGAGAAGTAGCTAAACCACAGTAACGTGAGTAGAGTAGTTGAACTACGTACAAGTCTGGTTGGGACATCCTGTCACGTCACGTGTGCCTTTGTGGGGCTCGCGTTAACCCAACCGGTCCACCCATTCGCGGCGACAGTCTGCAGCGGCTCAGTACAGAAATACTAACCAACTTGGCCCATCCGTACACGCCGCTTCGTGGCGACAGTTTGAGGAGAGTTATTACAAGGAAAGCGAATTTGAGCTGTCGATCTGTCGATCAAACGATCTGTCGTTAAACAATTTGTCGATTAAACTTCGTTCTGAACCAGTTGCCACTGCTGAGATGGACCCTCTCTCCAATCTAGGCTCTCCACTCGTGCGTCCCCATCAACGCGATACCATCGGCAAGCTGGCAGCAACGCCACAACGGCGAAGGACAGTTCATTCTTTAGGAATTGTGTTTAAGATGAAACCTAGCAAGCAACAAAAATAAATTGTTTAGCGTGGATAAAATGCCTTAATCTGCGCTGCGTCCGTGTTAGTTCTTCGTCTGGTCCTCGTCTTTTCGCTCTCTTTTTATTTCCGAAGTAATCATTTCAGTTTTGTTAATGTTTTCGTTAGCATTTTTAGAGCCCTGGACGTCAAGGTAGATTATGCTGCTCTCTATGGGCATGAATGGCGAGTTGTCACTGGCCCGTGCAATTATCACCGCTTCCCTTCTAGACCTCTATAACTCAAGGTTAGGCGAGCTTCTGCCGTTAGAGGGGACGGAAAGCTCGCGCACGGCCTCACAACTCTTCCCTGAAAAAAAGAAAGTGGTGTTTTGCCCCAGCTATTTTACTTTAATGACTAAAGCGTTTATTTACCTGTCGACTTTCCGCGGACGTTACCACAGTGAATCGTTACGTTTTTTTTTTTTACCTCTTCCCCCTGAATTACGGGAGAAGGATTGTACCCTCTCGCAGGTTCCAAGGATAGTGCTGCGTGAACCTTAAGTCAAGCCACTGGCGCGGCTACAGAGACGCTGGGCGTGGTTACGGAGCGATAATGAGATGATCGAGACTCGCCCGGCCCCCTGTTTCTTAAGCTATCGGTGATCTGTCATTATGAACGGTTCTAGGGGTTGTAAAACTGCACAGAAAAAAAGGTGTATTTTATAACAGCCTAATTGGGACAAGCATGTCACAAAAGAATTTTTCCGCCAAAAACAAATTCTTTTTGCAGCAATATTTATTGCGCGAGACTGATTTTTGTTTGCGGCTATTTCGTCCGTTTTAAATCGCGCGCCACAAAGTTGGCATTATACGTCACCTAGTGGCTGCTATACGTCACGGAGTGACGTATAACAGCCACTCCGCGCGCGTCGAAAGAGCGGGAGTTTCAAATCTGGAGAAGTTGCGACTCTGACTAAATTACGTCCTGTGGCGTAAATATTGCTAGAAATTTTTTTTTTCGCGGAAGATTTGTTTTGTGACATGCTTGTCCCATATAGGCTGTTTAAAAAAACACTTTTTTTCCTGTGCGGTTACCCTTTAAGCTGTCACAGAGCAGGGCGGCCTCGTCAACATGACGGCCACAAACTCATCTGTGCTCATCGTGCAGATAATCGCTACCCCACCGCTATCTCCTGTCGGCCACCAAATAGAGACGGGCGGCAAACCGGGAGCCGTTCGCGGGAAGAGTTAGAAACCTCGATCAAGAAACTTCTACCTGTTCGGAAGTCATCGACGCGCGTCACACCTCGACAAAGGCATCGTCATTGGCATTAACCTAGGCTAGGTGGCGCAAGCTGGCGCCTGTTACAAAGGGTATAGCCATTACCATTCATCCATCCATCCTACTCCACCGGATCAAAAGGCGCGCCACAGCCCGTCTTCCGTCGGGGGCACGGTGGTTTCGTGCAAGATGACGCCCAATAACCAATTTTTGTTCCTAGCGCAGGTGAGGAAACGCTTATGCTAAAGTACCCGCAGTATCGGGAGTGTCCGAGAAACGAGAACCCTGTTTTCCAGCCCGGGTAAAAAAAACTGTGCATCGCACAAAGCTCACACCTCCTTGAGAATGTGACGCTGGCGGTTGGAAGACAGCGCGAAAGCTGAGAAGATGACGTCACCTGAATCAAAAGATATTTCAGGAAAAACGAAATTTCTCAATGAGCCGACGTTCAGTTAAGCCTAATATCGTTAAAGCAAGAAGTCACACTGAGGGAACATAAAGCATCAGATTTCAATGAAAAAACTTCTCAACGAGAAAAAGGATATTGTTTTCTTTTTTGCTGACAACTTTTTTCACTGAAATCGATACTACAAGAACCCTTAGTGTCATTTATTGCAATGCCAAAATTAGGCTAAGGTGGACGTCGGCTCATGGAGAAATTTTGTTATTCTCAATGATGTTTTGATGAAGGTGACGTCATGTCCTCAAACATTCGCGTTTTATTGCAATCGCCAGTGTCACATTCTCACAGAGTTTGAGCTTGCGGCGATGCATCGTTGCATAGTTGCGGTGCATAGGCAAAGTAACATTTACAAAAAAGCTGGTCTAAATTACGTGGTACTCGTATTACTATAAACGAAGGCCTTTCATAAACGGGCTCAGCATATCAGAAAGAAACTTTTGTAAAGCAAATGGAAAGCTAAAAAGGAGTGTACACAGTATAACACTTGCCTTTTTATGATGTAAGAATAAATGGGTACGCTTTACGACCAGTCAAAGTCAAAGGAGATAAAACACCATTTCGCGATTGTGTTTTACCAATCTCACTATGACACTAGAAGAAAAACGTTCATCCCCAGTTCGAAATTATAATATGGAATATTAATGTGTGAAGCGTTGTAAACGAACTGAAGAACTTGAGGCATGTTTTTGAGTACCCAACCTGACGTAGTCATAATGCCTGAAACTTTTTCACACGATATTCTTGATGGCGCGGTAGTCCAGCCAAACTGCTTCGATAATACGCAAGGACAGAGGCGGCATGGTGGCGATTGTTATCAACAAGTGCTATAAATCGATAGTGTTAGGAATCGGAGTAGTGTATGGGGCAAGCTTATCTTTCAATATTATGCACGTTTTGCTGTCGCCGTGTATGTGCCACGAAGTGCGCCACGAAGCTACTTTGACACTCTGTACAGATATATATATATATATATATATATATATAGATATATATATATGTGTGTGTGTGTGTGTGTGTTTGACATATCAGCACTGATAACAGAGCCATTTTGCCTGGGGACTTGAATGTTCGAGGAGTTTATTGGGAACGCCACTACTTTGAGGAACCCTTTAATGCCGACAAATTTCTTAAATTGTATTTGTGCTGTAACCTCGGTTTATCCCAACACAACTTTTTTTGTTTGTTTTTGTAAGCGAACTTTTCGAATCCCTCGATAGCAAGGTAGATGTTCTCAATGTCATTTCTGACCGCGCAAAGGTCCTGGCGTCTTTTTAAATACAGTTACCAACTAATAACTTAACTCAAAGTGGCAGATTATAACAAACCAGATGACGTTATCATTCTCGATCACATTGATAGAGAGAATGACTATTTTTATAACTTTCATTCGACGATCACTCTTCTGTATACGAATGATGGAAAGTCTTTGAAGAGACAGTGAGGAGCTGTATAAGTACATCCCGACTAAAAACAAAGGAACAAAGATGGCTGGCCCCTGGACAACTCGAGAGATCATTCAGTGTTACTGGGGTCAAAATTTGCGTTCGGCGCACGAGGAAGAAAACTCGGAACTTAAAGGGTTAAGAAGCAGCGTGATGACTTTATCGTGACCTGTCCACTTTCGAATGTTGCGACTTTTTGTCATTTCTAGCAGGTGACATACACGGTTCCCTCCAACGTTCTACTAAATTTTACTTTGATCTAGTAAGTTTGGCTGACACTAAAGTAACTAAACTTCAAACCATCAATCCTAAAAAAAAGAAAAAAAGAAAACTGGGCAGGGGAGGGGGGGGGAGGAGACTTATAACACGCTGATGAAAGCCTCTGATTTCGTGAAGTTGTCTTCTGACCCCTCTATGCAGTAGCTCAATAACTTCCAGCAATCACCGAGTGACGCGGCGCGTCGAGGCAGAGGGAAAGGTATGGCGAATGCGCCAATACGTACCTCTATTATCCGTGTACCAGGAGTCCAATTTGTAACCCTCCTCTTTGGAACCGACTCGAAAGTAACCGTAGTTCACAGTAGTGTTCTTCCCTTCAGTTGACAAGATCATTTCGATCCTGAGAGCTTGCCTTTTATTCGGATAGGTCGTGAGTTTATGAAGATGCTTGTTCCCTTTAGTAGAAGGTAGAAAGTACATTTACGAATAAAGCAGGAACGCTTCATTCAAAGTTAAAACTAACTTATCAACGACTCTTGTAGTAAACTATTTTAGGGCTGAGGCAGGGCTTAAGCATACTCCTAACAAAAACTGGATGAATGAGCGTCACGTTTTAAAACCGAAATCATGCGATCGTCGAAAAATACTCGCTAAATTCTTTAACCTGGCGTTGAATAGAGTTCGTTTCACCCCAAAGGAAGCTAAACAGTTTCTTGAAAACAAAAGAGGCAGGTAAATTCTACCGTATTTTTGTCCCGTGAATTTGAAAATCACAAGCCTTTCACCACATTGCAACGTGCCGATAGACGCGAAAAAAGAATCCTAAAAACCAACCGCTGAGTGTGACGTCATACCCAGAAGTTTCAACTGCCTTGCGCGTGCCTCTTGTGAGAAAACGCGTTCCGTGGTTTTCACTGCTCGGTTAAGGCTTGCGGAAAGCGATGAAAGGTTCAGATCTCTGCATAATACGTCATGATTCCCTCATTGCTCCGAACGCGACGGAAACGACGGGCTTCAGCTCTATTTTAAAAGCAAGTGCTGTTGTGGCTACTTGGCGCATTAATCTGAAATATAATTTTGATATTTGTAATTCTTGAGGCCAAATAAAGACGATTGAAGTGTTTTTTTCTCTAAAACAGAACCTCTTCAGTTTTCCTTTAAGTCAGAATGCAACAGAAGCAGCGAGTTGGGGGGACCAATCAGTCAGCGTCAAAGGGGCACCATCATGGTTTTCGGTTGTTGTTTCTGCACTTGTTCTATCATCACTGAATTAATCATAAACAGAAGAAGAAAGACTATGAGCCATTCTACTCTGTGAAGGTAGATGACCATCGAAAGTGTTTAGCACATGACAAAGACGTGACAAAATTTTCAACAAAGGTACGAACACATTTATGCACGATCTTCATCGGTGGCGTTTGCCGCCCGCCACCACCTCTGACATTCTTGTTGCCGTTCCCGCCGTTGCTCTTCGTAGGCGCGTTGCTATTCGAGAGTCCGAACTATACGCGGCCTCCCTATTACGACTTTGAAGTGAAATTAAAAATGAAAAACTCGAACTTGTGTTCTGCATTTTTATATACATTCGCGTGGACGACTATCGCCGCCCCGAGGAGCCGGAAAAAACTGGACTCGAGCGACGGGACCGCCAGGGGTTTCCCCAGGATTTGAATTAGGGGAGGGGGGGGTGTCTAAATTATTTTTGGGGGGAGGGGGGTTAGGGGAGGGGGCATTTAGAATAGAGGAGTCGTTGCGAATGAAGTGGATGCCTTCCGAAAAATAGGAGGCTGTACACCCCCCCCCCCCCTAGGGAATGTGTAGGGAAATCACTGGGGACCGCCATCCCGGGAGAGCGAATTGAAACTAGGCACGCAATCGCATGGAACGACGACAAAGAGAGGGCGCTGCGGGTGTTTGTTGACGCACATGAAAAATCCACGTAACCCCAGCCATAAAGAGCTTCGCTGTAAAAAAGCTAGTGACGCGCTTTTGACCCGGCTCGATTGGTCCCATTAGCTCGTATCGCATGCTAGTTCTGGACATAAGCTGAAACAAAGTGTAGAAGCACAGAATAGATTAAGCTTAAGATAGGGCATTGAACGCAATACATTTTTACTAGAAGAATAGCTATTCATATTTTTCATCGGAATACGATATAATTATATGCTCCCATAGCAGATGGCGACTAATGATAGTTTTAGGATTGTTTCTACTCATGAACAGAATGATACGCTCGTCAAGCAAATCAAATAGTGGGAGCTTGTTTTCAATCGTAAACTATAAGTAAGCATATGGAGGCTACATCACCAGTCATTGCTGTCAGCTTACCGTAGTTTTGGTAACTGGTTTTGTGCTCGGCCTGGACCTTATTTGTTATGCGAGAATACTTGTTAGTTTAACGCAAGCATACGTTTCTTTGGTTCGGGAGTGACTCCAAAGGGGTATCCACACGGGGGAGAGATCTCCCCATTGCTTTCTCAAGATGCGCATCACGTGGTCAAAATGCCGCCCCTTTGCTCAGAGTCGTGCTGACGTAGACATCCTCGGGAAATGGGGGACCTTTTGCTCGGCCAACACAAACGGTCCTCTCCTTGGAGGGGATCTCTTCGAAGTTCGCAATTGGCGATATATCCACGTGCGCCGCTGAGCGAACGCGTACGTGGCCGAATGGTTACCGTGCTTGGCTGTCGCGTGGAAGATCTGGGTTCGATTCCAGGCAGTGGAATGTTCTTTTATTTATTCTCTCTACTTGGCGCACTCGCAAATTCAAGAACTTTCTTGTCTGATCGAGTCACAAATGTTCTACGCGCCGAACGTTTTAGGCCGAATGTTCCAGGGACCCACGCGGCAACAGAAGTTGCTTCGCGTGGCAAGCCGCAGTAAGTCTCGCCCCAGCGTTGGGTCCGGTTGCTACGCCGCCATCGACGCCCGTGACGCTCAATTGTTATCTTCTGTTTCCTTTTAGATGCGGAGCATTTCTTGCTCGGGTCTATGTCCCGCGGCGTCGTAGTCCGCACTCACACTACGCATGCGCAACTCTCCTCCTTCCCTCTCTCCAACAGCTGCGCGTTACTCTCTCCGCTCTCTCTCTCTACCAGCTGCGTGCACTTCGCGTGCGTTCGCTTCTACTCACACCGCGCGCGCATGCGCAACTCTCCTCCTCTAGTCTCCTCTCCTTCAAGTGTGAATATAAGCAGCGGTAGCGCGCTGAGCGCGTTCCCCCGGAGGAGTGAAAGGAGGATAGTTTTGGGCGCGCGGGTCGCAGCGCCACGCCAGGGCTTTCCAGTGGGGTGGGCTTTCCCCGCAATTCTGCGGCTGTCGTGTGCTAGCGTTTCTCGGCCGCTCGCGTCCGCCGCAGCCCAAATCCGGCCGGCCAAAAGAAATCAGTCAAGGAGGGAATAAATTAATTACGATCCGCGATGCTCCGCATCACCCCATGGTTCCCCTCGAGAAGATGGTGTAATTTTTTTATTTTGGGCGCAGGTTCGCCCCACTAAACGTTTAGTTTGTTTCAGTTTTCCTCGCCTCATGCCCCGCAGGGGGCACCTGTGAAAGCAGGTGTTTGGAGAGTGGCGTCTCCACGGACCCCGAGCCATGCGGGTTCGCCCGCCCACGTCTGGCTGTGCGTGGCTTTCCCGTGTCCGGGGAAAAGGGCATCCTGGTGGTTGAGTCGAGCCCGGGGTAGGTTTGGACCCTTCGGGGCCCCCCGGGCGAGGCAATACACCACTTCGGCCCCCGCTTCCCGTAGACGGGAGTCCTGGCTTGGCCCGACCAGGATGATTCAGTCTAGTCGCCACTCCTTCTACTGTCCCCTCCTTTCTTTCAGCCTTGTCGTCTCCTTCTTTTTACTCTTCTCATTTCTCTTCCTTCCTTTTCACTTCCTTTGGCGGCAAGGGCTAACCTTGGGTGGCGATAGATGCTCTTGTCTTGAACCACACTTGGTTATAGCGTCTTGGTAGTACTGGCAGAGCAACATACTCAGACAAGCCCTGACTGTTATGAGGTGTTGCCTGTCCCCTTGTTGGGCTCCGTGGTGGGCGGTACGCCACGGATGCTGAATTTTCTCTGCCTTCTATGGCGTCCTCTACCAAAACCTCTTCAGGACAAGCGTCCAAGCGGCCTTATCCTGAACTAACCAAAGTAAAAGATGTTGAACCTGCAACTTTCACAAGATTCTTTGTTATTCATTCTGAAGACGAACAGCGCCCCGTGGGAAAAATGTCCCCTTTCGTTGTGGCAAAAGTCCTTGAGAACTTGATCGGTTATAATTACAAAGCAAAGAAGATGCACTCCAGTGATCTCCTCGTCGAAGTGAACACTAAGGATCAAAGCATGGCACTCCAGAAACTGTCCCGTATCGTAGATGTCCAAGTAACAGCTGCCCCACACCGCACACTGAATACCATTCGAGGGGTGCTCTCCGAGGACGACCTTCTACACTCTAGTGAAGAGGAAATTCTCGAAGGCCTCCGACCATCGGGTGTCGTTGCTGTAAAGCGGATCATTTTCAAACGAGATGGGGTGGAAACTCCAAGCAAGCATGTTATTCTCACGTTCGAAAGACACACTCTCCCAGCATTCGTGAAGGCGGGATACCTCCACTGCCGTGTCCGACCGTACGTACCGAATCCACTGCGGTGTTTTCGGTGCCAGCGTTTCGGTCATGGCGCTCGGAGCTGTCGAGGCAGGAACATCTGCGCAAAGTGTGGAAGCACTGATCACGTTGCTGACATCTGCGAGAGTGAAGTGAAGTGTGCTAACTGCGATGGTGTACATCCCGCCTACTCACGTGCATGCCCCATATGGAAACAGGAGAAAGAGATCCTTTCGTTGAGAGCCAAGGACAACCTGTCTTATCCCGAGGCCAAGAAGCGCTATGCCTTCTTGGCAAAGGGGGCTTCCTCGAGGTGGTGCGTAGGGGCTTGCACCACCTTCCGAGCCTCGACCCTTCCAGGTTCCGTCTGGGAGCCGGGAGGCCGTCGCTCAGCCCCCACCTACCAAGAAACCAGAGGTGGTGGCACGCCCTCCACCTCAGGGAGGTGGCACTGGTGCCCCTCCCACCCAGAGGGACAGGCTGTCAAACGACATGCCTGCCCTGATTACTCAGTCTCCTCCTAGGAGGAAGGAGCGAGCCCCTCGCCCCAAGCCTCTCGAGGAGCCGTCCACATCTAAGGAGCAGCAGGCCCCCCTGCTGCCTCCACCGTCTCACCTGAAGAGGAGCGGATGGATGTGAGTGAGTCTCCTCCCATTCGTTTGGCTCCTCCTGATGACTCAAAACTAAAGAAGTCATTCCAAAAGAAACCAATACCACGGGTAACCCCGCCCAAGCCGCCTGAGGGCGTCTAGGCAGGAACCCCTTTCAACATTTCCACCATAAATAGTTACAGTTTCATGCAATGGAACTGCCGAGGACTGCTTCACAACATTGACGATGTGCACTTTTTTCTCGATGAGCTGCGAGCTCTAGCAGTTGCTCTGCAAGAGACTCATCTCAATAGCACTCATATCAATATGTTTCGTCGTCACCATGTTTTTCGAAAAGACCGTACATCATCTCATTCTTCGGGTGGAGTTGCTGTTGTGGTACGAGGTGATATTGCATGCACAGCAGTTCCTCTTCGCTCACCACTGGAGGCTGTTGCAGTGCGCATTCTTGCAGATCGCCTCATTACTGTTGTCTCCCTTTACCTTCCACCAGATGTTCCGATTGACTTTTACGATTTGCAGGACCTGCTGAACCAGCTTCCAAAGCATTTTTTAATTTTAGGGGATTTTAATGCACACAACCCCTTATGGGGAAGTGCTCGGTTGGACAATCGTGGAAAAGTCATTGAACGTTTTTTACTTTCATCTTCACTATGCCTTTTAAACAGTAAACAACCAACATTTTATAGTGCGAGCCATAACACTTTCACATGTATAGACTTGTCTATATCATCAGCTACATTATTCCCTTGTTTTTCATGGAAGGTTTTAGATGATCCTCTTGGAAGTGATCACTTTCCCATCGTTTTAGAAAGTCATATTCCATTGCCCACTATTTTAAAGCGAATTCCCCGATGGAAACTTGATAAGGCTGATTGGGGACTGTTTCAACTGGAAGCCACACTTGACCCGTTCATGCTTGAGAGTATGACACCAGAGGAGGCTACTTTATATGTTACCGAGCAAATCATAAATGCGGCACATCACTCTATCCCCAAGACATCCACAAACCTCCCAAAACGGTGCAAGCCGTGGTGGACCCAGGAGTGCAGCAAAACTAGGCAGAAATCCAGAAAAGAGGCATGGGACACCTTTCGAGATGGTATCCAGCATTCCCATAAAAACTTGATGGAGTTTAGAAAAAGAAAGGCGAAGGCTCGGTGGACACGAAAGCAGGCAAAACGGACATCCTGGAAGAAGTATGTCTCTTCCCTGAGCAGCGCTGCCTCCGCGAAAGAGGTGTGGGACCGCTACCGTAAAATTAGGGGTGACTACCGTGGCTTCATTGTTCCTCCTCTCTTCGCCCCGTCTCCTGCATCGTTAAAGGATATAGGAAATGCCCTCGGCATGCACTTTCAGGGTGTGTCTTCCTCTGATAACTACAATACTGCTTTTAAGCTGTTCAAGAGGAATGCAGAATGTCAGCGACTGAAGTTATCAGGTGCGAATTCTGAACCTTACAACAAACCTTTTACGGTTTGTGAGCTAAAACTGGCTCTTGACACCAAGAAACAATCCTCACCAGGTCCCGATTCTATCCACTATGAAATGCTTCGTCGGCTCTCCTTGGAATCGTTTGGACAGTTGCTTAAATTCTTTAACCGCCTCTGGGAAGACTCCTACTTTTCCGACGCATGGAAATGTGCACATGTCATTCCCTTCTTGAAACCGGGAAAGGATCCCTCATGTCCATCAAGTTACCGCCCAATCGCACTCACTAGCTGCCTGGGTAAGACATATGAGAGACTCATTAACAGGCGACTTGTTTATTTTCTTGAAACTAACAATATTTTGGATAAGAATCAGTGTGGTTTCCGACAGGGTCGGTCCACCTTGGATCACCTGGTACGCCTTGAAACCTTAATTAGGGAAGCATTTGTAAACAGGCAGCACTGCGTTTCTGTATTTTTTGATTTAGAAAAAGCGTACGACACTACTTGGAGGCATGGCATTCTTCAAGATCTCCTTGCCTATGGAGTACGAGGTCGCATGCTCCGTTGCATTAAAGCTTACTTGACGGGACGAACTTTTCAGGTTCGGTTAGGCACCACTCTGTCCGATATCTTTGTACAAGAAAATGGGGTCCCGCAGGAGGCGTCCTTAGTGTCACACTGTTCGCCATTAAGATCAATACGATTGCTAAAGTGATACCACGATCCATTGCATATTCGCTCTATGTCGACGACCTGCAGATCTCTTCTTCCTCTTGCAATCCTTCTAGTTGTGAGCGCCAGCTGCAGCTAGCAATAAATAAAATCAGCAAATGGGCAGATGAAAATGGATTCCGGTTTTCAGCTGAGAAAACTGTGTGCGTACCCTTCTCTCTCCGGCGTGGGATATCGCTAGATCCCGCCTTAGAAATAAACCGAACTCCTATAGCTGTTAAAGCTGAACATAAGTTCTTGGGCATTATTTTTGACAAAAAGTTAAATTTTAACTCCCATTTACAGCAACTAAAACAGAAGTGCTTAAAATCCCTTAACATTCTCAAAGTTTTGTCTCACAAGACATGGGGTTCAGACAGAAAGGTTTTGTTACGCTTGTATAACTCTCTGGTGCGATCCCGTCTTGACTACGGTGCTATAGTCTATAACTCAGCGCGACCATCCTCACTAAAAATGCTGGACCCCGTGCACCACCTTGGCCTGCGGCTCGCCACGGGCGCCTTCCGTACATCTCCTGTGTTTAGCCTGTATGTGGAATCTCACCAGATGTCCCTTGCCAAGCGACGGCAGTATCTAGGTCTGAGTTATGCTTCCCGGATTATGTCTGACCTCGACCATCCAACCTTTATTACTTTACAGCGATCTCGGTACGCCCGTCTTTTCGAGAACAAGCCGAGGACGGTTAGACCTTTAAGTTTTCGCGTGGGAAGTGATCAGGAATCTCTTGAACTCGACCTTCATGAGATAGAACTCCTTAAGAAGCCTCTACGTATTGCACCTTGGGAGCTGCTTCCAGTTTATTGTGACTGGACGTTTACACGGTTCAGCAAACATAACGTTTCTCCACTTATTATCCAACAAGAATTTGTCGAGCTACAAAAGAAATACAGCAACTATGTTCACTTTTATACTGATGGATCCAAGAACTCCTCCTTCGTAGGAGCTGCCGTATATTCTGAAGAATTTACAAAGGCCCAACGACTCGAAAGCATGGCTAGTATTTTCACCGCAGAGCTCCATGGCGTATTGATGGCTATTGAATACATCATAGCAAGCAAAACTATGAAAGCAGTTCTCTTTGTGGACTCGCAGAGTGTTGTTTCAGCTCTCGGCTCAGTAAAGGATACCAAAAATAAGTTAGCTCAATTAGTGCGATTTAAAATCAATAGTGCCTTAGTTCGTGGCCACGATATAAAGTTTTGCTGGATCCCCAGTCATATTGGAATTTTGGGCAATGAAAAAGCAGACCAGTTGGCTACCTCCACAAAAAATCTCACAGTGACCTCTACTGGCCTACCCTACCAAGATATGAAGCCCCTCATTAAAAAAGCACTCCTCCGAATGTGGCAGTCTGAATGGGACCAGGAAAGTGAAAATAAGCTCCATATGGTAAAACCAGGTTTAGGATTGTGGGAGAGTGCATCTCATGAGAATCGCTTCATCGAAGTTCTCCACTGCCGCCTTAGAATTGGACACAGTTTCGTGACACATGGGCATCTCCTTTGTGGAGGAGACGCTCCAGTCTGTGAGCACTGCGGAAAATCACTAACGGTCCTTCATATTCTATGGCTCTGCTCAGGTCTCGAGCAGAACCGACGTGCTTGCTTCCCGGAATTTTTCACATACAATATTCCTTTCCATCCTGCACTCTTAGTGGGTGAGCATCCCATCATTCCCTTCAATCGTGTCATTACATACTTAGAAAAAAGTGTTTTTTTACGTCGATTTTAACTTCCGTGTCTCTCTTTCATCTTCTACTAGTACCAAAACCTTTGTCCTAGATCTGATTTCACAGTGAGCCTTCAAAGACTATTACTCTGAGCAGCATTATTACATATGTTTGGCGCAGTATGGCCTTCGTCGCTTTTGCGCCAGTAAACCACCAATACAACAACAAATTCCTCGCCTCATGAATTGTCATTCGTGACATTTTGGTGGAGGCGCGGGGTACCGCGCATTCCTAAATGCCAGTAAAACGTACTCCTCAGAATATCTGTTGGCCGCGATTTATTGAAAGTCCCGGAGAGCTGATCCCCGTCGACAAGCCCGAAACCCGAGCCAGCCGCCGCACCCAGAGTCAGCCCCCTGAGTTTGGACCTTTACCCGGGGAGTCGAAGACCCAGACGACGACGACGTCCCAGCAGAATCCAGTCACCCCTGTCATCGTCTACCTGTCCCGTCGCTCCTCGTACGTCGACTGCCTTCCACGGCGAAATCCACGAAGACGTCGAGGACTGGATTGAACATTACGAGCGGGTGGCGCGCCAAAACAAATAGACTGCGGAGCAGTGCCTGCAGAACCTCTATTTTTGCTGGCGGGTACTGCGAGGCAATGCTTTGAGAACCACGAGGCTTCGTTTACGTCGTGGGACACCTGTGCGGCCGCGCTGCAGCGGACTTTCGCCACCCAACACCGACGGGAAAAGGCAGAGGTCTTCTCCGGATTCGAACCCAAGGCCCATATGAAAACGTCATAAGCTTCTTGGTAAGATGTCCTGCACCTGAGCGCCCGTGACGACCCACAGGCCACAAACGACGAGACTCTGCGGGTCCTCATGCGCGGAGTGAGGGACCAAGTCTTTGGAGGCCTCGTCCGCAACCCGCCGGCGACCGTCGAAGCCTTCGTCACTGAGGCAACTAACACCGAGCGCGCACCCCAAGCGCGCGCTTCCCACTACCAGCGACATCCAAGCGTCGCTGCATCCACGCTGGTTAGCGGCGAAAACGCTCCTGATACGCCGGACATCCGCGAAATTATCCGGGAGGTTTTCTGGGAGGAACTGCGAAGGTTGCTACCAACCGCAAGTCGTCCGTCAACCCTCTCAATCGCCAAAGTTGTCCACGAAAAAGTGCATCGGGCGCTCCAACCAGAGATTCTCGTCACCATAGTGGCGCCAGAGGAGCCGAAAACAAGCTACGCCACCGTTGCCCGAGGACCGCCGCAACTAACCGCCAAGCCCCGGCGCCACCCCGAAGAGACGCCCCCATGTCGCGCTATCCTCAGCTTCAGGAAGAACAAGCCCAGTACGTCCACCTGGAACGACCGTTGCCGAGAAAGACCGACGTATGGCGAACGGCCGACCGACGCCCGCTCTGCTACCACTGCGGGGAAGCCGACCACAACCACCGTGGATGCCCCTACCGTCGACTTGGGCTGCGTGGTTTCCACCAGAACGATCCACGCCTGAGGTAAGGCGAACGCCCTCGCGACATCGAGGAGTACCTTCGACGCTCGCCCTCCTCAGCGCCGTCTCTCCGACGTGGATCCCGCTCACCATCGCCACGACATTCAGCGTCTCCAACGCCACGACCGCGCCGAGAGAGCCTGTCTCCCCTGCGTCCCGGGAAAAACTAAGTGCGGCAACGGCTGGAGGTGGCGTTGCCCAAGACGACCAAAGTAAAGAACCTCCAAGAACGAAGAAGCGCACCCACTCTCCCGACGCCACGCATTGCCACGACGCTCCTCCAAGGTGCCCATCAACCTAAAAGTTGCTATCGACGGCCACGACGCATCTGCCCTCGTGGACACCGTAGCAGACTACTCAGTCTTAAGTGGAAGCCTCTCTCGCCGCGTGCGAAAAGTTACAACGCCCTGAGAGGACCATAAAATCGAACCGCCGGAGGACACCTTATTCCGCCCGTCGGAACGTGCACTGCCCGAGCCGAGATTCACGGCGAGATGTGCCCTGTGAAATTCGTCGTTCTAGAAGACTGTGCCAGAGACGTAATTCTCGGCATGGACTTTCTGTGTGAGTATGGCGCCATTATTGACCTTGGTGAAAACAGATTGACGCTGCAAACGCCTGTTCGGCCTTCAAAAAAAACAAAAACAGCGTTAGTTGCCGTTTGAGTTGCTGCCTTCGACGTCAACCTGCCGCCTTGATCAAAAGTTGTCATACCCGCCGTGACCGATGCAGCTACCTGCGGGCGAAGTGGTTCTGGAAGCAACCTTCAACTGCTCCTGAGAAGAGGAATAGACGTCGCAAGAGGAGTGGCTGAACTTCAAGATGGGCGCACCGTGGTCCTCGTGCCGAACTTCCGACAAAAAACGCAACACCTGACGAAAGGTGTCGCTGTGGGCCACATCGAGGAACTTCGGAACTCCGCCGAAATCGCCGCAATTGCTGCAGAATCATCGCCACCTCTGCAAGACATCACGATGCCAGCGCAGCTTGACATTTACCCCAAGCTTCCAAGCCCAAAACGACTGCAGCTGAGTGACCTCCTCGCCGACTACAGCGACTGTTTCGCGACGTCGTCGAAGGTGCGCCAAAGCAGCCGTTGCGCAGCATCGCATCGTTACTGAGGACGACGCGCTCCCTGTGCACCGATCGCCGTACAAAGTCTCCGTAAAAGAAAGGAAGGTCATACAAGAGAAAGTGCAAGAAATGTTGAACGACGACGTAATCCAGCCCCGAGCAGTCCGTGGGCCTCTCTAGTCGTGCTGGTTAAGAAGAAGGACGGAACGCTTAGGTTCTGCGTGGACTACCGGCAGCTGCAAGACGCAATAGAAAGGCTGCGCCACACTCTATACTTTCCATCAATGGACCTGAAGAGCGGTTACTGGCAGATCGAATTCGACGAACGGGACCGAGAGAAGACAGCTTTCGTCACGCCGGCTGGACTGTACGAGTTCAAGGTGATGCTCTTTGGACTATGCAGGGCGCCAGCAACTTTCCAGCGTGTCATGGAGACCGTACTGGCAAGACTGAAGTGGCAGAGCTGTCTCGTCTACCTTGACGACGTCGTAGTGTTTTTATGTGCCTTCGACAAGCGCTTGCGATGACTCCCAGCTGTACTCGAAGGCATACAGACTGGCGGACTCACCCTCAAGCCGTCAAAGTTCCGGTTTGCCTATGACGAACTGAAGTTTCTAGGCTACGTGGTTAGTAACGAAAGCGTCCGCCTAGACCCAGAGAAGACTCGCGCCGTCGTGGCATTTACAGCGCCCACACACAAGAAGACCGTGCAAAGATCCCTTGGAATTTGTGCCTACTATCGACGCTTCGTTCGGGATTTCGCATGGATTTCCGCACCGCTCACAAAAATCACGAAGGACGCCTAGAAGTTCGAATGGGCCGAGGAGCAGCAGCACGCATTCGACGAGCTGAAGCAACGACTCCAGACTCCTCCTGTTCTTGGACACTTCGATCAAGATGCGGAAACCGAAATTCATATGGACGCAAGTAACGCAGGACTTGGCGCGGTACTGGTTAGAGTGCAAGAAGGCACCGAGCGAGTCATCGCCTACACAAGTCAGACACTGTTCAAAGCGGAGAGAAATTACTCCACGACTGAAAACGAATGTCTTGCGATCGACTGGGCAATCACGAAGTTTCGCCCGTACCTATATGGAAGCCCTCTCCGTGTTGTCACGGACCACCACTCGCTCTGCTGGCTTGCGAACCTAAAGGGCCCTTCAGGACGTCTCGCTCGATGGAGTCTCCGACTGCAGTACAACATGACTGTGTTCTACAAGTCAATCCGTAAGCACAGCGATGCCGATGATGACGAGTGCTTCCTAGGCTCAGTGAACAGCGACGACATGGCACGACGTCAAAGAGACGATTCTGAGTTCCGCACGCTAATCGAGCACCTCGAAGGAAGAGGGGGTACTATCGCCCGTGTCTTCTTGGGAGCCCTGCCGACCTTCATCATTCGACAAGGTGTGCTTTACAAGGAGAGCTTTGGAGACAACAGCTCGCCATGGCTGCTCGTTATCCCTGCTTAACTTAGAGAGGAGATCTTCCAAGCCTGCCACGACGACCCAACGGCTCGGCACCTTGGCTACAGCAGGACGCTCGCCAGAATGCGGGAAAATACTTCTGGCATAGACTGCCGAACCGAAGACTGTTCGCCTCAATACTCGATCATGCCACGAGTGTCAGTGACTCAAGAAACCACCGAGTAAGCCATCAGGACTTCTGCATCCGATTGCTCCCCCGTCTACGCCGTTCTAAGAGATATGGAATAGATTTACTTGGCCCTTTTCCGTTGTCAACATCTGGAAACCGCTGGATAATCGTCGCCACTGATTATCTCACACGATACACCGAAACAAAAGCCCTTTTTTTCAGAGATTGCTGTTGAAGTTGCCAAGTTTCTCATCGAATCTATTTTCCACCGGCACGGTGGCCCCGAAGTCCTCATACAGACCGTGGATCATCGTTCATGGCTCAGCTGACGCAAGAAAGTCTTCGTCTCAGTAGCACCAGCCACCGTCCAACAACTGCGTACCGCCCACAGACAAATGGACCAACGAAACGACTAAGCAAAACTATCGCCGACATGATCCCCATGTATGTCGACACAAAGCACAACGGAGAGGTGTTAATCTACGTCAACGTTGCTTACAACAGGGCGGTGCAAGAAACCACAGGAGTAACGCCGTTTCAGCTGGTGCATGGCAGAAAAGGAACGACCATGCTCAACGCGATGCTGCCCCACAAACCAGCTGACGATGGGAGCCACGACGCCCAGGTGGTGGCTCAACGAACTGGAGAAGTTCGCCAGCTCGTCCGACTCCGGATTCAAGATAAACCATGTGTCGACGCCACCCGGTACAACCTTCGTCAGATCGACGTTGGCTTCAAGCCCGGAGGTCGTGTGTGGGTCTGAACCCCGATGCGACAACGCGGTCTAAGCGAGAAATTCCTGAAACGTTACTTTGGACTCAGCAAAGTGCTTCGTCGACTCGGGGATCTGAACTACGAGGTGATGCCCGACAGAACACGCAGCATCGCATCGTTACTGCGTGTTATCAGGCCGCACTCCGTTACCGGGAGTCGTCCACTCGTGCGCCTCAAGCCGTACAACGATCGATAGGACCGTGAATCGCGTTCTGTACTTCCTCGATAGGATTGTTTTTTACAAGTTTTCGTAGTTTGCCATTATTTTTTTTTTGCTGTTTTGTTTCCCGGCATCGCATCGAGGGTGATGCGCTTTAAAATGGGGAGAAATGCCACGCGCGTCGATGACTGAGCGCGTACGTGGCCGAATGGTTACCGTGCTTGGCTGTCTGCGGAAGATCTGGGTTCGATTCCTGGCAGCGGAATGTTCTTTTATTTATTCTTTTAGAGCGCAGCTCTTAGGCGCCCGTTTCCGGCTTCAGCGGCGCGGCTCGCCGTCACCGTCGGCGTCGGGCGTCACCGCTGCGGTGCATGATGGGCAAATTTCCCGCTAAATTTAGCGGAAAAATTTCCCCGCTAAATTTAGCGGAAGACGTTTCCCGCTAAATCTAGCGGAAAATTTTCCCGCTAAATTTAGCGGAAAATTTTCCCCGCTATATCTAGCGGAATATTTTCCCCGCTAAATTTAGCGGAAAATTTTCCCCGCTAAATCTAGCGGAATATTTTCCCCGCTAAATTTAGCGTGAAAATTTTCCCCGCTAAATCTAGCGGAATATTTTCCCGCTAAATTTAGCGGAAAATTTTCCTCGCTAAATGTAGCGGGAACGTTTCCGCTAAATTTAGCGGAAAATTTTCCCGCTAAATCTGGCGTAATATTTTCCCCGCTAAATTTAGCGTAAAATTTCTCAGCTAAATCTAAGCGGAAAATTTTCCCCGCTAAATTTAGCGAAAAATTTTCCCGCTAGATCTAGCGGAAAATCCCCCCCCCCCGTGCCTCCATCTCCTTTCCAAGAGCTGCGCTCTAATTCGGCGTCACAGGGAGTTGTAAACGGCTTTCATTTTTTCTTGGCGTTCTCGGAAATTCGAGAGCTTTCTTGTCTGATCCAGTTACGAATGTTCTACGCGCCTAAAGTTCTAGGCCGAATGTTCCAGAGGCCCACGGAGCTACAAAATGTGCTCCACGTGGCAAGCCGCAGTCAGTCTCGTTCCAGCGTTCAATCCTGCTGTTACGCCGCCATCAACGCCCGCGACGCTCTATTGTTATGTTCTGTTTCCTTTTCATTTTGGGCACAAGTTCGTTCAATTAAATGTTTAGTTTGTTTCAGTTTTCGTCGCCTTATCAATTGTCATTCGCGACAATACTGTCACGAATGACTAGGTGACGAGACAAAGAATAGCTCGGTAAACTGTAATGTTTAATGGGGCGAACTTGCGCCCAAAACAAAAAGGAAACAGAAGATAACAGTAGAACGTCCCGGCGTCGATGGCGGCGTAACAGCAGGATCGTACGCTGGGGCGAGACTGACTGCGGCTCGCCACGCGGAGCCCCTTATGTACGTACATGCGTGGGCTACTGGAACAATCGGCGTAAAAGGTTCGGCGTGTAGAACATTCGGACCTCGAACAAGTAACAGGGTTCTCAAAATTTCCAGGAATCTAAATTAAAAAAAATAAATAAAAGACGCGTCGCTCCCAAGAATCGAACCCTGGGCTTCCGCACGAGAATCAAGCGCGGTAAACACTCGGCCACGCACGCGCTCGCTCGCCGGACGTGCGTGTCATCATTCCCCTTTAAAAGGCATGTTTGATATCACGTGAAAGACAATGAAACAGAGCAAGAGAAACAAAAGAATGGAAAAATATGTAGGCTGGCAAAACACAATCCTATCAAGCGTTGCACAAGATCATAGTTCACAGTCTTACCGCGCGTAGTATCGGCTTGAGGCGCATGACGTGGACGACTTCCTGTCGCGGAGGGCGGCTTGATAAATTCCGTGTTCCGTCGGGCATCACCTCGTAGTTCAGATCCCCGAGTCGACGAAGTACTTTGCTGAGTCCGAAGTAACGTTTCAGGAATTTCTCGCTTAGACCGCGTTGTCGCATCGGGGTTCAGACCCACACACGACCTCCGGGCTTGAAGCCAACGTCGGTCTGACGAAGGTTGTACCGGGTGGCGTCGACACATGGTTTATCTTGAATCCGGAGTCGGACGAGCTGGCGAACTTCTCCAGTTCGTTGAGCCACCACCTGGGCGTCGTGGATCCCATCGTCCGCTGGTTTGTGGGGTAGCATCGCGTCGAGCATGGTCGTTACTTTTCGGCCATGCACCAGCTGAAGCAGGGTTACTCTTGTAGTCTCTTGCACGGGCGTGTTGTAAGCAAACGTGACGTCGGGTAACACCTCGTGCCAAGTCTTGTGCTCTACGTGGACATACATTAAGATCATGTCGGCGATAGTTTTGTTTAGCCGTTCTGTTAGTCAATTTTTCTTCGGATGGTACGCAGTTGTTCGACGGTGGCCGGTGCCACTGAGACGAAGGATTTCTTGCGTCAGCTGGGTCATGAACGATGATCTACGGTCTATAATGAGGACTTCGGGGGCGCCGTGCCGGAGGACAATAGACTCGATGAAAAACTTGGCGACTTCAACAGCCGTACCTGATGGAAGGGCTCTCGTCTTGGCGTACCGTGTGAGAAAATCTTTGCGCGACGATTATTTAGCGGTTTCCCGACGTTGACGGCGGGAAAGGGTCAAGTAAATCCATTCCGATCTGCTGGAACGGCATGGACGCTTTCGTCATTTTATATAAAAGTCATGCTAACGATTTTCACCGAGAGTTAAACAGTGTTTACCCCGCGATACAGTTTTTTTGCGAGGCGGAACAGCAGGGCAAGTTGCCCTTCCTAAATGTATGTGTAATGAGGACAGGCGAACCGAACCACGGGATCTGAAACGAGTGTGTACCGCAAACCAGGTGAAACAAATATTTTTTTGATTTTTTGTCCCATCCGTTAGTGCAACACAAGAAATCAGTAGTGCGATCGTTTGTATGCAGATCAGATACCGTGCCATCTAACGAGCTCGATGGCGCAAATGAGATGACTCATTTACAGGAAGCTTTAAAGAAACGTCATTACACAAAGCATTTTGTTGACGAGGTCAACAACCAAATGAAACAAAATTTGCAACCGTCCGAAAGGGAAAGAGATAAGAATGTAGTGTGCATCCCCTATGTCAAAGGAGTCTCCGAATCTCTCAGTCACGCTTTGAGGTCCCTTGGCGTTCGAAGTGTTTTCAAGCCATACAGAACTATTGAAAATTCGATTGTCCAAACCAAATTGACCCAATCCCGGCGAACGTCCAGAGATGCGTTATCTACAAGATCCCCTGCAGTGACTGCCCAACGTCCTACATTGGTGAAACCGGACGGAGGAGAAAGACCAGACTCAAAGACCACAAGCGTGGTGTCACCGTACGCATCCCACGCGACGCGGCTGAACATTGAACTGGTGGACCATGCGTGGACAATGGGGCATTCTTTTGACTTTGCGGCCGCGACGATTTTGGCGAGGGAGGACAGATGGGGGCCCTCGAAAACTCTTAGAATCGTGGTTTGTTCGCAGGGACACATCCGTGTGTAACAAAAACCGCGGCCCTCTCCATGATGCTTATACGGACATTCTTGATAAATAGCGTTGACTTGAGGTTGAACCTTGCATTTGCTTTGTAACTACTGAAGATGCTTCCCGCATTGGAGGCGAAACGTCTAATGAAACTGTTTTTTTCTGTTGTGCCAAGTCGGTGCTCTTGTTATAATTATGACATCTGCTGACCTTTGGAGTATTTTTGCATTTCAGACTCTGCCAGCACGGTGTCCATGACACGCTGGAAGGTGGCTGCTGCTGTACAAAGTCCGAACGGCATCAGTTTGAATTCGTACAGTCCGTCTGGAGCGACGAAGGCAGTTTTCTCGCGGTCGCATCGTCTACTTCAATCTGCCCTGTAATCACGTTTTAGGTTCATCGACGAAAAATATCGGGAGAGGCGCAGTCGGCCTAACGTATCGTCGATGCGGGGGAGCCGATAGACGTCCTTCTTTGTCAGCAGCGTTCAGGCGACGATAGTTCACCCAGAACCTCAGGGTTCTGTCCTTCTTTGTTACAAGGACGACTGGGGACGCCCACGGACTTCTTGAGGGTTGAATGATGTCGTCGTCGAGCATTTCCTGAACTTGAACTTGAATCACCTTCATTTCCTTTAAGGAGACTCGATACGGCGACTTGTGGACAGGGAGCGCGTCGTCGCCGGGAATAATCCGATGTTTCGCCATTGGTGTTTCGCGAACGTTCGACGACGTGGCAAAACAGTCACTGTAATCGGCGAGGAGATCAATCAGTTGCCGGCGCATAGGAGCTGGGAGCTCGGGCTCGATGTCGAGCTGCGGCGGTGACGTGCTCTTCTGCTGTGACGACGAATATCCTCAGAGATTGCGGTGACCAGTGCTGGCGCCTGAAGCTCCTCAACGTGGCCCATGGTGGTATCCTTCGTTAGGTGCTGCGGCTCCTCTCGAAAGTTTGTCACGAGAACAGTTGTACGTTCTTCCTGGAGATCCGTTACGCCTCGTGCGACGCCAATTCCTTTTTCAAGGAGCAGTTGGACGCTGCCTTCCAGAAGAGCTTTACCGTGCATGGCTACGTCGGTTTTGACAGTGACGAAAACAGTCGACCGCGGCGGAAGGTTCACATGGTCGGTGATAACTCGGATTGCGGTTGACGTCGTGTTGGTCTCTATCGACGGCAGAACTGGCTTTCGCAGCGTCAACTGGTTTGCCCCGAGGTCGATGACGACGCCATACTCGCAGCAGAAAGTCCATTCCGAGGGTAACGTCCATCTGCATAGTCTTGCAGAACGACGAACTCCACAAGGCACGTCTCACCGCGGATCTCGACGCGAGCAGTGCATCTCCCGACTGGTGTAATGAGGTGTCCTCCGGCGGTTCGTATTTGAGGTCCATCCCACGGCGTTGTGACTTTTCGAAGGCGGCGAGAGTGCCTCCCACACAAGACTGAGTACTCTGCTCCGGTGTCCACGAGTGCCGATACGTCGTGGCTGTCGATAACAACGTTTAGGTTGTTGGGCACCGCTGCAGGCGCGTCGTTGCGATGCGTTGCGTCGAGAGATTGGGAGCGCTCCGGCGTTTTTGGAGGCTCTTTACTTCGGTCATCATCGGCAACGCCACCTCAAGGTGTTGTCGCACTTAGTTTTTCCGACGAGATAGGGGGAAAGGCTTGTCTCGGCGAGAGCGACGGAAGGGTGAGAGTGCACGTCGAAGCGAAGGCGAATGGAAACTTCGGGGTGGAGTCGGCACCGGGGACAGTGGTCGCCGGAGGTACTCCTCGATGTCCCTTGGTCGCTCCCCAAGGCGGAATCGAGGGTCGCTCGGCGCAAAACCTCGCAGGCCCATTTATCGGTACGGGCACCTCTGGTAGACGTGATCGGTCTCGCCACAGTGATAACACGGCGGTCGTCGATCGTCCGTGCGCCAGACATCCGTCGTCCGATGCGCCGGTTGTTCAGTGCGGACGATCTGGGGTTGCCCTTCCCGACGTTGGAAAGTCTGTGGCTCTGGTAGGTCACGTCCAGATGGCGTCGAATACTCCCGGGCAGCTGGAGCCGGTCTCCGAGCTACCGCGGCGTAGGTCACAGAAGGCTCCTCGGGTACTGTTACGCTGGCAGGAGCCTCAGGTTGGAATGCCCACTGAACTTCCTCGCGGACAACTTCGGCTATTGACACCGAAGCTAGCTGGTTGGCAGCAGGCAGGAGCTTCTTTATTTCCTCCCTGACGACATCCCGGATGATCTCGCGGATACCCGCGGTGTTGCAGCTGTACGGCGAGACGGCAGCGATGCCGGGAAGTCTCTGGTAGTGGGAGGCCCGTGCTTGAAGGGCACGTTCGATGTTTGTGGCCTCAGTGATGAAGCCTTAGACGGTGGTAGGGGGCTCCGCACAAGGCCTCCGAGGTTGTTTTCTTTGACTCCCCGCATCAGGACCCGCAGCTTTTTCTCTTCGGGAGCGTTTGGGTCGGCGCGGTTCTTGAGGCGGAGAACGTCTTCGACGAAGCTCTGGACGCTCTCGATTGGCCCTTGGCGTCTTGCATGGAGAAGTTATGCGGCCTGCTGACGTCGTTGCTGGCTGGCAAAGGTGCGTCAAAGCTCGGCCTGGAAGTCTTCTCACTACGAAATTGACACTTCGTGGTTCTCCAACCAGGTGCGTGCCGTGCCTTCCAGAGCGAAGTAGACATTCTGAAGGCACTGCTCCGGTGTCCATCGGTTATGGCGGGAGTCCGGGGTGGGACGGGCAGGTATACGACGGCGGCGGCGGCCGGAGTCTGCGGCGACTGGTTGTCCATCAACGGCCTCATTGATTGCTCGGTCTTGAGTGGCAAGGGTCCGAATTCCGGGGTTAGGCCTAGTTGTGGCGACTTGGTCGGGTCTCGGTCTGGTCTTCGTTGGGTCCTCGGGGGCTTGGGTTCGGACTTGTAGTGCGCGAACTCGGAGGGGTGCGTAGCACGGACATGCGGTACCCCGCACTGCCACCGAAATGTCACGAATGACTAGGTGACGAAACAAAAAAATAGCTCAGTAAACCGAAACGTTTAATGGGGCGAACTTGTGCCCAAAACGAAAAGGAGACAGAAGATAACAGTAGAGTGTCGCGGGCGTCGATGGCGGCGTAACAGCAGGATTGTACGCTGGGCTGAGACTGACTGCGGCTCGCCACGCGGAGCCCCTTATGTACACGCGAGGGCTTCTGGAACAATCGGCGTAGAACGTTCGGTGTGTAGAACATTCGACCTCAAACATGCAACAGGGTTCTCAAATTTTTCATTTATTTAAATTGAAAGAATGAGTAAAAGACGCGTCGCTCCCAGGAATCGAATCCTGGCGCTTGCGGAAGAGAGTCTAGCGCGGTAAACACTCGACCACGCACGCGCTCGCTCGCCGAACGCGCGTGGCCATACTTTGTTGTCCCGCGCCAGGCAACTTCACAGATCGTGTTTTTCAGGATACCGACGGTGGCATGGGAATCGCCTAGCTTGTAGTGGCTTGCGCAGATCGGCGGCTCGTTCAACGGTTCTTTTAAGCTTTCACGAGGGAGTTCTGGATATTCGTCGGTCATTCTCAACAGCGCTCACACAACTGGTCATGAATTTTGTCCTTTGTGTTGCACTTTTCACCGAGCATGGAGCGAAATGCAACGCCGCTTACAAATGGGACGTGCTGGCAGGAAGTTGAATGTTCCCTACTCAATTTATCAGGCAAACTTACCACGTGGCGTAACCAGGTAACGTGACGCCACCATGTCACGAGACACCTTAATTGCTGTGAACGTCATCCCCGTTAACGGGATTTAGGCGGGATCCTTGGCATTTTATAGTATTTGCTGGTTAGATTATGTAAGAAAGAAATACTCAAACATTTGTATATTTGTACTTGCCTATCCAGTATGAAGCCGAGGCGTTTCCAAATCCATTCTCGTATTCTTCATATGTTTTGTCGAAGAGGTTCTCTTCGGATCTTTCACGCTTTTTTCGACGTTGGATCACCTGGAAGTCGATTCTAAAGTCAGCACGCAGCGAAGCTTGCTTCCAGAATCCTATGCTCCTCAGAGTGTACTTTGGGCATTTACGCCTGAAAATACTTGCTTTTCTCTCACCCGATTCATAGAAGCACACAAACACTTTGGAGCTGTCTGGCAAGAGCGGCTGGGAGCTGCCCTTGCGGCTCCAAGACCGTTAAAAAGCAACAACAACAACAAGAGGACAGTTGGAGACAGCTTACCTGTAGGAATGCGAAAGCACACGTATGCATAGCGTATTCCTACAAGCTGCGCGCCCCGCAATCCTCCGCTGAGGCCGGCCGAGCAGCCTCTGCGGAGGCCGGCCCATAGAGTTATTATAATGTACGCTAGAGGTTCAAGTGGCGCCAGTGTGCTGACTCAAATTGAAGCAGACAGCAACCAGTCCAAAATTGACTTCCGGTAACGCATTTCTATGGGGAGAGGTGAGTGCATTTTCTCCCTGCGCCCGACCATAAGAGCAAATCTCCCAAATAATTAGTACGTACTAGGTAGCTTGGAACATTTCTCAGTCATGCCGACGAAATAATTGGTCAGTTACGGCGTTTTTCTTTCAAATTCATCGCTTTAAAAACGGTGCCAAAAAAGGCTTTGTACGTGCATTTATGTGCACTGTCGGTCACTGTTAGCGCGAACACGACGTCGGCGCTTTTCAGCATGAGGGATATACGTGCAAAACGAACGAAGAACATCTGGAAATTAAGGGAGACGGCAAGAACTACGCAGTAACACTGGATCAGGAACTACCCGTGCATGTACGATCAAAATAAATTGAAGCCTACGTAATCTATTCCGATTTTAAATAGCTGAGTACCACTATTCTTTCTGCTCTAAGCGAAGATGTTTGTTCTACGTTTTAAATATCACCCACACGCTCGAAACAAGTGCCCGATAAAAGCTGCCCGGCAGAGAAAACAATACGAAGAGACACCTTTCATAGCCCACGGACTTTATTCTCTACGGTTTGAATGATTTTATCCAATCATGCACGACGGGGTCATTTTAATATAGTGACAGGACTGGCATATTATCAATATATAAGCGTCACCGGAATGCTGGCGAGCCTTGAACACACCCTATATTCCTTTCGATTGTAATTTTGCTTTGAATCGTCGCTTGTTTTTACACACCTGCTGCGGAACACAGGTTTGGGACTGAAATGTAGCGAAGATAAACATCGTTCACTGATGAAGAAAAATGCGCTAACTAAAGCAATTACACTTTTACAGTGTTAATCAAGGTACATACTATTCGGTACGACCCAAATAACCAAAGTGTTCCGTGTTATTTTCCGGTGAAGAGACAAAATGCACGCGTGTTTTCCCATAGGAATGCACAGATGCACCACAAAAGTAGACTGGTTGCTGTCTGCTTCAATTTGCGTCACGGAAGTCACATAGACACTAGCGCCAGTTGAACCTCTAGCGTACATTATAATAACTCCATGGGCCGGCCGGACGGGCTCTGAAGAGCGGCGCACCCTTTCGCTCTCCAGAGCGGTGCCGCGGAGCGCGGGCCGCAGCCAATCCGGCGCGCCGCAGCCATTTTAATAGCCTTCCGCAAAGAGAATTTTTCTGCCGTTTTTCGCGGTCACGGACAACGCCGACTCCGCTCCATGGGACAGTTAATGTTTTTTCATGAAGAAAGGTTTCGTATTAATATAATTCACTAAACTGATTCATGTTTACTAATAACAAATCAAGCTGCGGGTCAATTTGGCGTCCTGCTGGTCAACTGCACCGAGACTGCAACGCAGCCGGTGCTTTCGGATGGTGCATGATCCCCGGAACACGGCAGTCACTCCTCGGGTCAGGAGTCCGATTTCCGTGTGTAGTCCGCAGCAAGCAACGACTCTTCCTTTACGTGGCGTACACAGGGACGCCAGTTGCACGCTGCACGCAGGCAATTGAAAGCATGCGCCTCGAATCATGCGATAAGACCGCGCCTCTCAATCAAATCGCTCCTGCCCTTTGGCATTTTCTACGACTTACCGTACAAAAACAATAATTTTAACTATAAAACCACAGTCCGCCTCTTTGTCGTCTATCAATCTTTTTCTGACCATCCCCGATCGTTTTGACGTCCCGTAAAAATATTGAACTTTTCAACAATATGTGTTACAACGCTGCGATAGCCTCAATTAGGCTATATTTCTCGCTTTATAACATCAAAGACACAGAAATAATTCGAGATATCTTTGCAGATTTCTGTAGTACACTCGGCAGCAAAAAGTTGGCGGCGCACGGGAGCGCCAACCGAAAAGACTGGCTGCGCCTCCTCAAGGCTCGTTGCCGCTCTCATGACTCACGCTTTGCGCATGCGCTTCCTTCCAAGAACAATTCCGTAGGCAGCAAAGTTTGCGGGGCACGGGAGCGCCAACCGAAAGACTGGCTGCGTCTCAAGCGTCGCCTCAGACTACGCTTGCGCAGCGCTTCCTTCAAGAACCGTAGGCAGCGTTTGCGGGGCACGGGAGTCAACCGAAAGACTGCTGCGCTCAGGCCGTTGCCGCTCCATGACTCACGCTTTTGCGCATGCGCTTCCTTCAAAGAGCAATTCCGTAGGCAGCAAAGTTTGCGGGGCACGGGAGCGCCAACCGAAAAGACTGGCTGCGCCTTCTCAAGGCTCGTTGCCGCTCTCATGACTCACGCTTTGCGCATGCGCTTCCTTCCAAGAACAATTCCGTAGGCAGCAAAAGTTTGCGGGGCACGGGAGCGCCAACCGAAAAGACTGGCTGCGCCTTCTCAAGGCTCGTTGCCGCTCTCATGACTCACGCTTTGCGCATGCGCTTCCTTCCAAGAACAATTCCGTAGGCAGCAAAAGTTTGCGGGGCACGGGAGCGCCAACCGAAAAGACTGGCTGCGCCTTCTCAAGGCTCGTTGCCGCTCTCATGACTCACGCTTTGCGCATGCGCTTCCTTCCAAGAACAATTCCGTAGGCAGCAAAAGTTTGCGGGGCACGGGAGTGCCAACCGAAAAGACTGGCTGCGCCTTCTCAAGGCTCGTTGCCGCTCTCATGACTCACGCTTTGCGCATGCGCTTCCTTCCAAGAACAATTCCGTAGGCAGCAAAAGTTTGCGGGGCACGGGAGCGCCAACCGAAAAGACTGGCTGCGCCTTCTCAAGGCTCGTTGCCGCTCTCATGACTCACGCTTTGCGCATGCGCTTCCTTCCAAGAACAATTCCGTAGGCAGCAAAAGTTTGCGGGGCACGGGAGCGCCAACCGAAAAGACTGGCTGCGCCTTCTCAAGGCTCGTTGCCGCTCTCATGACTCACGCTTTGCGCATGCGCTTCCTTCCAAGAACAATTCCGTAGGCAGCAAAGTTTGCGGGGCACGGGAGCGCCAACCGAAAAGACTGGCTGCGCCTTCTCAAGGCTCGTTGCCGCTCTCATGACTCACGCTTTGCGCATGCGCTTCCTTCCAAGAACAACTCCGTAGGCAGCAAAGTTTGCGGGGCACGGGAGCGCCAACCGAAAAGACTGGCTGCGCCTTCTCAAGGCTCGTTGCCGCTCTCATGACTCACGCTTTGCGCATGCGCTTCCTTCCAAGAACAATTCCGTAGGCAGCAAAAGTTTGCGGGGCACGGGAGCGCCAACCGAAAAGACTGGCTGCGCCTTCTCAAGGCTCGTTGCCGCTCTCATGACTCACGCTTTGCGCATGCGCTTCCTTCCAAGAACAATTCCGTAGGCAGCAAAGTTTGCGGGGCACGGGAGCGCCAACCGAAAAGACTGGCTGCGCCTTCTCAAGGCTCGTTGCCGCTCTCATGACTCACGCTTTGCGCATGCGCTTCCTTCCAAGAACAATTCCGTAGGCAGCAAAAGTTTGCGGGGCAGCGGGAGCGCCAACCGAAAAGACTGGCTGCGCCTTCTCAAGGCTCGTTGCCGCTCTCATGACTCACGCTTTGCGCATGCGCTTCCTTCCAAGGACAATTCCGTAGGCAGCAAAAGTTTGCGGGGCACGGGAGCGCCAACCGAAAAGACTGGCTGCGCCTTCTCAAGGCTCGTTGCCGCTCTCATGACTCACGCTTTGCGCATGCGCTTCCTTCCAAGAACAATTCCGTAGGCAGCAAAAGTTTGCGGGGCACGGGAGCGCCAACCGAAAAGACTGGCTGCGCCTTCTCAAGGCTCGCTGCCGCTCTCATGACTCACGCTTTGCGCATGCGCTTCCTTCCAAGAACAATTCCGTAGGCAGCAAAAGTTTGCGGGGCACGGGAGCGCCAACCGAAAAGACTGGCTGCGCCTTCTCAAGGCTCGTTGCCGCTCTCATGACTCACGCTTTGCGCATGCGCTTCCTTCCAAGAACAATTCCGTAGGCAGCAAAAGTTTGCGGGGCACGGGAGCGCCAACCGAAAAGACTGGCTGCGCCTTCTCAAGGCTCGTTGCCGCTCTCATGACTCACGCTTGCGCATGCGCTTCCTTCCAAGAACAATTCCGTAGGCAGCAAAAGTTTGCGGGGCACGGGAGCGCCAACCGAAAAGACTGGCTGCGCCTTCTCGAAGGCTCGTTGCCGCTCTCATGACTCACGCTTTGCGCATGCGCTTCCTTCCAAGAACAATTCCGTAGGCAGCAAAAGTTTGCGGGGCACGGGAGCGCCAACCGAAAAGACTGGCTGCGCCTTCTCAAGGCTCGTTGCCGCTCTCATGACTCACGCTTTGCGCATGCGCTTCCTTCCAAGAACAATTCCGTAGGCAGCAAAAGTTTGCGGGGCACGGGAGCGCCAACCGAAAAGACTGGCTGCGCCTTCTCAAGGCTCGTTGCCGCTCTCATGACTCACGCTTTGCGCATGCGCTTCCTTCCAAGAACAATTCCGTAGGCAGCAAAAGTTTGCGGGGCACGGGAGCGCCAACCGAAAAGACTGGCTGCGCCTTCTCAAGGCTCGTTGCCGCTCTCATGACTCACGCTTTGCGCATGCGCTTCCTTCCAAGAACAATTCCGTAGGGCAGCAAAAGTTTGCGGGGCACGGGAGCGCCAACCGAAAAGACTGGCTGCGCCTTCTCAAGGCTCGTTGCCGCTCTCATGACTCACGCTTTGCGCATGCGCTTCCTTCCAAGAACAATTCCGTAGGCAGCAAAAGTTTGCGGGGCACGGGAGCGCCAACCGAAAAGACTGGCTGCGCCTTCTCAAGGCTCGTTGCCGCTCTCATGACTCACGCTTTGCGCATGCGCTTCCTTCCAAGAACAATTCCGTAGGCAGCAAAAGTTTGCGGGGCACGGGAGCGCCAACCGAAAGACTGGCTGCGCCTTCTCAAGGCTCGTTGCCGCTCTCATGACTCACGCTTTGCGCATGCGCTTCCTTCCAAGAACAATTCCGTAGGCAGCAAAAGTTTGCGGGGCACGGGAGCGCCAACCGAAAAGACTGGCTGCGCCTTCTCAAGGCTCGTTGCCGCTCTCATGACTCACGCTTTGCGCATGCGCTTCCTTCCAAGGACAATTCCGTAGGCAGCAAAAGTTTGCGGGGCACGGGAGCGCCAACCGAAAAGACTGGCTGCACCTTCTCAAGGCTCGTTGCCGCTCTCATGACTCACGCTTTGCGCATGCGCTTCCTTCAAAGAACAATTCCGTAGGCAGCAAAAGTTTGCGGGGCAGGGGAGCGCCAACCGAAAAGACTGGCTGCGCCTTCTCAAGGCTCGTTGCCGCTCTCATGACTCACGCTTTGCGCATGCGCTTCCTTCCAAGACAATTCCGTAGGCAGCAAAAGTTTGCGGGGCACGGGAGCGCCAACCGAAAAGACTGGCTGCGCCTTTTCAAGGCTCGTTGCCGCTCTCATGACTCACGCTTTGCGCATGCGCTTCCTTCCAAGTACAATTCCGTAGGCAGCAAAAGTTTGCGGGGCACGGGAGCGCCAACCGAAAAGACTGGCTGCGCCTTCTCAAGGCTCGTTGCCGCTCTCATGACTCACGCTTTGCGCATGCGCTTCCTTCCAAGAACAATTCCGTAGGCAGCAAAAGTTTGCGGGGCACGGGAGTGCCAACCGAAAAGACTGGCTGCGCCTTCTCAAGGCTCGTTGCCGCTCTCATGACTCACGCTTTGCGCATGCGCTTCCTTCCAAGAACAGTTCCGTAGGCCCTCCGACAAAATATCGAAGAGGAGATGGATCGTATTGAGAAAGAGCACACAATCACTCCTGTGATGAGGGGTGAGTGGGCGACTTTAATCGTTCCAGTGATGAAGCCAAATGGACAAGTGCGCATATGCGGGAATTACAAGGTTACACTCAATCCAGCCTCAAAGCCAGATAGGTACCCACTACCGAAAACTGAATATCTCTTTGTGAAGATTGCCCATGGGGAGAAGTTCTCCAAGCTGGATTGCAAACAGGCCTACTTCCCGATCCGCTTAGCGGAATCATTAAGAAATCTTACTCTGATGAACACACAACGAGTCATCGAAGAACTCGTTGGGAACTTGCCGTACACAGGTGCATTTCAGGATGACAAAGTGGTAACTGGCAAGAACGATCAACATGACCTGCGGAACCTAGACATCGTACTGGAAAAACAAAACGAAAAGTGGCCTTTGCTTGGGAAAAGCAAAATGCATCTTCGTGCAGGACTCCATACAGTACCTAGGACATGTCGTAGACAAGCAAGGAATCCACCAAAATCCCAAAAAGGTGGAGGCGATCCTACAAGCAAATACGCCGAAAGACCAAAAATAACTCCGAGAATTTCTGGGACTGCTTAACTACTACGGAAATTTCACCAGCAACACGGCTGACATCCTACATCCGCTACATGAGCTGCTGCAGAAAGGTGAAAAGTGGGAATGGTCGAGATTATGCCAGAAAGCCTTCAACGAAACGAAGAAACTCAGAAAGCAGAGTCTGCTAGTGCACGATGACCCGGCACTTCATCAGGAACTGTACTGTGACGGATCGAGCCATGGCATTGGCGCAGTACCTCAACACGTACTTCCCAACACGCAACGGAGGCCGATCGCCTTCATGTCAAAGAACGCTCTACAAAGGTGAACGAAACTACTCTGAGATTGACAAAGAAGAGCTGAGCGTAGTTGACGGCGAAAAGAAATTTCACGGGTTTTTGTTTGGACGCCACTTCACGCTGTGGACGGACCGCAAACCCCAGGTGTCGATTTTCAATCCCAGTAAGGGAATCCCAGGCACGGTTTTGCAACAAGAATAATGTGATGGGCGATCATCTTGTTAGAGTATAACTTCGACATAAAGTATGTGTCAACCGATTGGAACGTCGTTGCAGACATGCTCTCAAGGCTCCCAATGATTGACAAGGGCGCAGCAGAATCAGAAACTACAAAAATTGACAAAATAAATGTCTCCATTTAGAAACGTTTCAAGTACTCCCACTGACACATAATCACATCAGCAGAGAGACACGAAAGGACACCGTGTTGTGAAAGGTTTTAAGACTCACCATGGAAGGGTGGCCGGAACAAGTAAATTCCGATGGCCTCAAGCCTTAGTACCGTCAGAGGACGAAACTCACCGTGGAGCTCGACTGCTTAATGTGGGGAGCACGCGTCATCATAAAATCCAGGTACCGAAAAAAACACGTTTTAGAGCGACTTCCTTCAAAGTAATGCGGGGTGGCAAAGATGAAGGAACTTACACGACACTACGTGTAGTGGCCGCTTCTGGATAATGACATCGAAACGATGATCCCAAGTTGTCGACCATAAAAGGAAGTGAGCAATGAGGCACCCAAAGTTAACGTACACTCGTGGGAATGCCCCCAAAAATGGCAACCCCTGCATGCAGACTTCGCCGGACCCTTTTAAGGAAGGAATTTCTTGCGGATCATTGATGCATACTAGAAATGACCCGCGGCCGTGAACATGACCTCGAAAACTTCGGCAGCCACCTTAAAAGTGTTCCTAACTTTTTTTGCAAGATATGAACTACCAGACAAAATTGTGACAGACAATGGCCCACGATTTCGATCAAGCGAATTCCGAGACTTTCTGACAAGAAACAGAGTTCTGCAATCATCCTTGTGGGAGCCACTGGTTTCCCCCCCCCCCCCGAAAAGACGTAAGCCGCGGATGTTCCGGGGCGAAGCCGAGACGACTTCGAGCCCGGTCGCTCCGTATCGGGTCGGAGAGGGTACGTCACCCATGCTGGTTACCCTCTCGCACTCCTCCGCGCGTCTCGCATTTTCGGACACGAGTAAGGCCCGTTCACATTCTTGCGACCGAGTTCGACCGAGAGAAACCAAACCGGTTTTAAGCCTCTTGCGATCTCTCAGGACCAGCTCAGCTGCAGCGGAGCTGGTCCTAAGAGATCGCAGAGGCTTAAAACCGGTTTGGTCTCTCTCGGTCGAACTCGGTTGCAGAGTGTGAACGGACCTAAGATCGCGGGGAGAGTCGGGCCTGCCCTCCGAGTGGACGGCCGTGTGGTCGAGGAGTCTTGGATTGGGCTCCGGACGACGGGTCCAGTCGCGGCGTACGAGCTCGTCCGACCGGCGATGATTCGACGCTAGCGTTCCCCCTGGCTCTGACAGCCGGCGTCCCCTCTATCTAGCGGACGTCCGTCTGCCGAGAGCCCTGGCCCCGAACTCCTACGACGACGGGTAGCGGCGTGAGCTCGGCCAACCGGCGATGACTCCGCTTGCAATTACCCCTTTGGGTCTCAGGTCGGCGGGCGCTGCGGGCACACTGTGTCGACGGCTCGCTTGACTGCAGTGTCTTGTTGGGGACCCCTTGGTACTCGATAAACGCTGTTGGATACCGAAATCATCGTTGTTGGCATGGCGTTGGACGAACCCGGCGCGGCGACCGCTGTCGCTGGTAGCTGTCGGCCGCGCGGTGGGATGGGCAGCGGATTCCCCTTTGAGCACCGGTCCCCGGACGTAAAAGGTACGTGATCGGCCCCCTCATCCCCCATATCCTCGCACCGTCGAATGTACAAGCACTTTGTAGAACCAAATATGAATCGCCGTCATGCCGGACCCCGCGCACCACCACAGTCCACTGCCGGCCATCGTGAACAAAACCACGTGATCCCCGTCCCAGCACCACGTGACGCCTGCGTCGCTCCGCACTCCGACGGCTAGAGACTGTAGGGCTTGGGAGGGGCGCCCTCGGAAAGAACCAGCCGATCAGGCCATCGCACCCTCTTTCCACCACCATGATCTCGCGAGCTCTGGAAAGAGCGCTCGAGAGCGCGCAGAAAGAACCACGCGAATTCGCCAATACGTGGCTTGCACATGACGTCATTTCCGATGATCTCCAGAGAAAAGGGGAAGAAGGAGCTCCCCTGTTATCAGGATCCTCCTTTGTGCCTCCCGGATTTGCACAGGCGTGGCTATTCTCCTCCCAGAAGATTATAGAAGATTAACCTGTCACTCAAAATTCTTACAAAAGCAGCTTCCCTCTCCTCCTTTTACATGGTGTTCAAAAGTATGCGATGTGACGTCAGTGCAAGGAGCCTACAGACTACCTCGATCTGGCATTGCAGATGCAACACTTGTTTCTTTATTTCTTGATTTTACACACAGTAAACACATGAGGCTAGAAGCTAAGGCTATAAACATCAGCCAACCTGGTTGAGATCAAAATTCTAAATGTATTTTACTGTGGTTAACTCCTTAAAAGGAACACACTCAAGGCTAATTTATTTAGACATATATTTCCTTCAGCAAGTGCATGTGCTTTATAAAATACTTATGCAAGTATTTTATATATGCGAGCACATGTACTCTATAAAGTAAAGAGAGGATACGTTAAAACATACCGTCAGTAATCTAGTAAAATATTTCTAACTTTTGTAGAAATCTCCCGTGGAATATAACTGCCCTGGATTTATTCGCATGAAATAAATCTTAAAAATGTTTTGCTTAGAGGCGATTGTTCCCAGGAGCTTCAAAGTGTGCTACCCGTATAGGTCAAATTTATCACAAGTGGATTTGCCAATATAACACACATTCAAAATATATCCGATAACTTTACCATATCATTAAAAGGTGTCTATTTCGGTGGGAAAAACTCAGATATGCACCCATTTTTATGGTAAATAACATAAGGTAACATCTTGCGCTTGTCATATTCATTTTCGGTTACTAAGCGTTGCGTGTGTTTTCCATGGGGCTGGCGAGATTACGAGAGCGTATTATCGAAGCTTGTCTCCGAACGTTAACGTGCCTACTTCCTGAACTCGTCGTATCGTACTCTAAACCATCGGAGTCTTCAAGTGATGGCCTCCGATCTACTGAATGGCTTACTGTATCTAACATATTCCTAAGGTCAATTGGGACAGCGTTAAGACAAGAAAGAAAAAGAAGAACAAGACAACAAGATTTTTTCAGACAGAGCAGATAATTGAAGATCATGCTCATTCGCTGCAACGTATACCTCGTGAGGTGGTTCCCATAGTCGCTATTGCGGCTGCGGGTTGCGAAGTACTCTGTTTTTTGTTTTTCTTGGTTTGCGATTGCACGGTGAAATCAACGTACTATTCTATAGTGCGAAGCAACATGTTTTGTTTTACTTTTGTTGAGCTAAACAACAACAAAAAAGAGCGTTGCACTGAAATTGTGCGCTGCCTCTTTATTGTTATTCAGAATAAAGAGCAAAGTCGCGCTTTGTCTTTTCTGTGAATGTGGATACCTCAAGTAAGTGGTGACACTTACAGTCCATCCGCCGCCATCGGTCTCCATGTCACAATACACTGTGATGGTTGTATCGTCAGGTGTGATATTATATTTACCGCTCTGGTTGTGTCCGCATCATTCGTAACTGGGAACAACTTACTGTATCTGGCCGCCAGCTGCAAAAAAAATGAAGCGTAAAGTAAACGTTCCTCATCGATGTTGCAAAACTA
>JAZHYW010040869.1:0-14255 GCA_037355805.1 Ixodes ricinus | reverse complement strand
GAATTGCCTGGCAAAAAAATGAAAAAGAGTGTCAGTGTCCCTCTAATGCTTATATTCAAATTTTCGTCCAGGACAAAATATGGAGATAGAGAAACAGGAGATCACGCAATTCAAATGGGCTAGTACGGACATGGGATTACCATGCATTTTCCTATTGTAACTTCCATATCGAAATACAGTAATCCCTCATTTTAACGAAATCGCCTTTTTTGAATTATCGCTTTTATCGAAGTTCAACGTGGTCCCAACCAAAATGCATGCATTTTGAACTGGATTATTCAAAGGGTATCGGCGGCCGACCACGCTTATTAGGAAGCGCCGAGGTGCCGAAAGCATGCAAGCCTACACGGAGACCTTTGCGTTTTCTGCCCCTTCTCCACCGAACTAAACGGCAAACTGGGAAAAGTGCAAGCGGAACAAATGGGTGAAGGAGGTCAGAGCACCACTTCCAATGCTAATGCACTGGCAGCGAACAGCTAGGGACGTTGCTGTTGTTGCTACTGCCACAGATGCTGCAATCGTAAGCCTTGCGTGCGGCCAGGGTAAAGCACGAAGCGACATCGAAAAGGCACTCCGGGGACAACGACTGCGGAGACACGAAGCATCCTACGGCTGCTTCAAAACAGATTGGAGTGCAGCGGCGGTGACAGTGTTCTTGCGATGCCTGGAGCAGTTCGAGAAGGACTGATGCCCGGGTGAAATTATCGGTAAACTCCGCTTAATCATTTTTTTTTTACTCCGGTGAAGCTGCCGCCTGTAGTTCATAACCAAGGTTTGTTTGATTAAATATACAGTCGGAGTGTTTGTCAGTGTTCCAGTCCACCTGGATTACTGCTTATATTGAATTTGTTTGCCGTCCCGTTGACTTCAATATAACGAGGGTTACTGTATGGAGTGGAACTCGTACAAGCGTGCTTACCCAGACAGGTGGTGCATTTGTGCGTTGGAAATAGGTATGACGTGAGAAAGAACTTTAAGAATACCCATAGCAACGTGTTGCCGGTGTTTGCTGGCTTGACCCCAGAGCCTTTTATACTGGGAGAGTTCGGCGGTCTATTGATCCAGCCGCCAGTCTGGCAACACTGATCAAGCAGTCTGGCAACTGTGCGCATCGCGTTCCGAGTTTCGTTGTCCGCCATGATGTGCCTTGCAGTCTCGAGGCAGCAGCCGCTCACTAGCGTGGAGGCGAGAGACGACGGTGAAAATATTCGTTCTGCGCTCTGCGAGACGTTGAAAGAAACGTGATGGGGTGCTGTAGTGCCGTTGGGTGGTCGAACAGCGCGAAAAAGGGTTCAGGATATACCGGTTCCCGGAAGGAAAAGAAAACTGCAGAAGGCACAAGATCCGGGAGGCCAAAACGAGAGAGGGCCAGTAAGTGGAAGCCTGACTTCGAGTTCTCGACTGTGCGAGGTAATTTTACAATTAAATTATTTTGTGCGTTAAACGCGTTTTATTTTGACTAAAGCTGTGCAGCGACTTGGTGTGGCAGCGTCAGGTGAGAGTGTCCGTTGATCACGAAGCTGTTTCCTGTCGCGCGAGACTTGATACTTGCGAGCGGCCTAGCTTGCAAACTTCGAACTGTGTATACTGCATTTCAGTGTAAGCGCGAAGCGGAGCCGATCGCTGCAAGCGCGTGCACGTCGCGCTGAGCGACGCGTGAACTCTACGAGTGCACGCGCTCCGTCGGCGCGTTCAAAGCATGCAGCTCGCTCTCGTAGCTTCGGCCTCGCAGCTCAGCTTCGCCGTCTCGCAAGCGCGTTTGTTTCGCTAGCGATACCTTTATTTTGATATTTTTTTGAATGCGCGTAACAAATACTTACTTGTCATGCCTTCTTTTTTAGGTGCACTTCATAGACAGTGATTTCGAAAGAGGGTTTGTCGCGATCGCAAAAAGCTCAGGCACCACGCAATGACGAAGCTGTTCCTTCACAGCAAACCAAACAATGTCAGAAAACCCCAAAAGACCGGCAGGTGAAGAAGCACGGCGGAAAATCACGATCGGTCCGCTGTATTCCGTACAACGGTGCACCAACCTTGTGATGTGGTAAACAGTCGGAGAGCGATCCAGACAATCAAACTTGTCCACTGGACAATGCGCACTAGGCCGCTGAGCTGTGTCGGACGTCGGGTGTTTTTGAGCGATTGCCCATTTATAAATGAGTGCCGTTCGTAAATGGGCGGTTTCTTTGCTAATTCTTACATGAATAAAGCACCGAATCACGAAATGCTTGTTTTCCGACTCTCTCCTTACGCCAACAAAAGCGCGAACGGCAAAACCTACACGCGTATACGTCCCACGTCAATGGGGACCCACTTGCCGGGAGGCACATCATGGCGGAAGCGGAACCCGCTGAATCTGCTAAACCTAGCGGGCCGTAAGCCCCTCCCACCCGCCGAACTCTCCCAGTATAAAAGGATCTGGCTTGACCCAGCAAACACCTTTAGCAGCATTAAAAAAAAAAAAAAAACGGTTTTAGCCAACAATGTTGAATTCAATCCAGGACGTACCGACTCCGTTAGCCGCTGGTCGTCCGCACACTTCTGCATGTAGAATTGCTTCAGTTCGGCGGGAAACCGGCATAGCAGAATGGGCTGCAAAGTGAGAGAAACAAAACAATGGGTCAAAAAACAAAAAACCGATGCCGACCTTTGGAAAATACATTTGCAGCTCTTTCCTTCAAAGTGCAAAGAAGCGACAGCAACAGCCGTTACCGCGCGTACCAACACCCACTTTCGTGCATATCCACTTTATACGATTACACACGACACAGCCCGCTTGTCACCAAAGCATGTGGGAAAAGAACACGCATGTCAAAGTCCCTGCCCAAGATCAAATCGTGACGAGTGGCGAGTTGCCCTGCATCCGACAGTACACGCAAACCGAGTTCATTGGGGAGGAAAATGTGGTGCCATTCTCCGCCAATTGTAGGAGCAGAAGACACTGCCCCTTAACAAGAACCAGTGCACGTGCATGCGTAAGCGCAGGCGAAGGCACGACGCCGGCGCCGCGAATGCAGCTGGGGAGTCCCCGTAACGGCTGTCGCTGCAAAACGGCGGGTGGGACAAAGGTGACGACACGAACCCGGTTGATTTGGTCTGTCATCTGTCGCTCCGGCAACTCGGGAATCGTCGTCGCCGAACTCCGTACGACGTCCCGTCCTCCTTGGTGATGTTGTGGGACCGCAGGTACTCGATCGCTTCCGACTACTGCATCCGCAGGAACGGGCGTTCGGGCACCTTGAACTCCTGCGACGGGTAGACGGTGGGTAAACAACCGCGGGTTAGCGCAGATGCTACTACAATGGTGAAAAACACCTCTGCGTTTGTTGGAGTGCATAGGCTACGAGACAGCTAGGACAATTCCGAGTGAGAACGCCAGGGCGCGTCTTACAAACTCCGGCCTCCAAACGCGCTCGTCGCCTTTCGTCAGCATTTGGCTGCACGTCGCCAATATTTCCAACGAAAGCGAGAGAGGCCGTGCAGCCTTTGGTGCACTTGTCCTTAGCACTCCTTCATCCACCAGTCAGTGTCGGCTTGTGTTTAGCAGCAAAACAACTTGAGATTTGCGAACGAAGCACGGGCTTGCTATGGCTTCCAGCATGAAATAGCGAGACGGTCACAATACGAGCCCGCGTCCAATCAGCTGGTTTCCCGTATGTTTGCAGACGACATATTGTTTTCTTACCTGCAAGCGACGGCTTATCGTAGCAAACGTCTGCAAACGGCGCTTCGTAGCAGGCGAGGCCGCATCCTTTGCTCGCATTAGCGGACAGACCATCTACAAATGCTATCTTTGCTTGCTCTGCGAGAGGGTGCAGTCGCCGCAATATGAAAGACCCACTCGGAGCAGCTGGCCACGGCTCCCAGTGGGTCTTTCATGCTGCGGCGCAATGTACATCCAGATCTTGCTGCGGCCAAAATCGAACCCCAGGAGAGGAATAAAGTTCATCTTCTGGGGTAACTCGGGGATAAATTGAATCGCGCGAGGCTCGCGATTGACCCACCGGGTTGAGTTCGAGGGCGGCCTCCGCGGCCGGCGACTTGAGGATGCGCTCGCAGACCCCCACCACCAGGTCCTCCACCCGGTCCAAAAACTCGTCGAAGGTCAGGAAAGCACACTCTGCCTCTATGTGCGTGAACCTGCGTGCGACACACAAGCGGGTTAGCAAATTGACATACGCCGACTCGCTCGTGTTTGCCTCGTTTTCACGTCACGCCCACATTCATTGCCTTCGCAAGTTTGCATTCATTGTTTTCACGCACATTCACTATCATTGTTTTCAAATTGATTCGCCGTTTTTTCATGAGCTCCTATATGAAAACGTGCTGCCACACGTGAAAGGGCATTTCTCGGGACTACATTTTATAAATCGCCAACAGTTTCTCCTGCCTATTTTAAGATAACAGTTAGTTCTGAAACTTTGGCATCTGGTCCAAAATGCTGGCGCTACATTTGGACGAAGCCCTCCGGCGATGCATAGCTCATTCTTGCGGTGAAAAAAAAAAAAGACAATATTTTTCTGTGAAACGTGCAGTTTTCGAAATTTGAGACGTCTTCTCGGATCGATGGAAGAGAGGTACTCACTCGGACAAGTGTCGCCGAGTCCGCGACTGCTCGGCTCTGTATGACTGCGCGACGCAGAAGACGTCACCCAGGGATGGAATGCACGTCTCCAGGTACAGCTGCGACGACTGCGTCAGGTATGCCTGTACGAGGAGACAGCCGCCGGTCAGTGTAGAGACAAGCTCCAAACTACGAGGCAGAGCACTGTCAGCTAGGGTCTACCCGCAAAACGGAGACTCACTGGGCAGTCAATCTCTTGCGGCCGACGTGATGAAGGAAGGCGGATTTTAGAGGCAAAGTCGGGAATTCTTTTCCCTTCCCAAATCTACGATAAGTTCCAGTATCATCAAATAAAATTAAATAAAAAAAAGAAACCGTTTACAACTCTTTGTAACGCCGAATTAGAGCGCAGCTCTTGAGGAGTGGGAGGAAGGCGCGGAGGGGGGGTCACATGACCTGGGGGGCCACATGATCTCGGGGGTCACGTGACTTTGGAGGGAGTCACGTGGCCGGGGGTCACGTGACCTCGGGGGGGGGGGGTCACATGACCTCAGGGGGTCATGTGGCGGGGGGATCACTTGACCTGGGGAGCCACTGGCCTAGGGGGTCACGTAACCTGGGGTCACATGACCCCCAATGTCACAACCCCAAGGTCACGTGACCCCCTAGGCCACGTGGCCCCGTGACCTTGGGGGGTCACATGACCCCCAAGGTCACGTGGCCTTGGGGGTCACGTGATTATGGGATGACCTTGAGGGTCACGTGACCTTGGAATGACCTTGAGGTGACGGCGACGCCGCTCAAGCCGGAAACGGGCGCCTAAGAGCTGCGCTCTAAAATAACATTTTAGAAATATTGTCTTAAATAAAAAAATTATAGGGAACAATTTTTTTAATGTTAGATTAAACAAGTTTACACTGCTTCATCTTTAATTGAGTTTTAAAGATGACTGGGGATGCCCTATCAATGATGCCCAGCAATGTCTCACCTTTGTATTTCACGCTTCCAAAATTAGTTGCAACTTCCAGCTGTTCCTGATGAGCATGATGGAAAATGGTGCTCAAAAACAGAGCACAGCCCAGAACACACAGTGATGTTCTGTGTTCGCTCCTTTAGTCCTGTCCCTTTGAGTGCTGTTTTAAAGCGGTAGCTTTATAGGCAGGTCGGACAGTCCGTAACCGCTAAAAATCTTTTAAACGCATGCAGGAATAGGAGGAGCAGAAGCAGGTAGTGTAGAAAGAGTGCGCGGAACAAGGAGCGGAAAGGGCAGGAAAGCGCGTAATCCCTCTCTTGGTGACCCAGAAAATTTAGCTGAAAGGCTTTGTATTCAGGGGTGCTGAAAAGAAGCGTGCGCAGTGTCGCAAAGAGAAAATATGTCGTGATTCGTTTCCTTATAAATCCCAACTCCTCTCTCTACGCACGCCATGTAGCCTACTAGCCTTCACAATGCCACCAAAAACGCGGGCGCCCGCCTCAACATCAGGGTCCCGACTATCGGGAGCGAGAACCGACCACCATCGATCGCGTCTTCGCGCGAGGTGTTCCTGAGACTATGCTGCATGGACTCTGTAGCATACTTCTCGGTACATAAACCGTTGCTCTGTATAAGGTCCAAATCAGAAGACAGTGGCAACATCGTCAAGAACGGCCCCAACAGCCACTGCAGCGTCAACGACCACTACAATGTGTTTACGTGCGGTGAAGTTGTGTAATCACCACATTAACAATCCTAAGGTTGAAAAACATGTAAAACATTAAAAGTATTTCGATCAAATTATATTTAGTTTCCAAACACTTCTTGCCAACGATTGCCCTATAAAGCTACTGCATTTAAACACGTTTGGCAGAATGGCCAGACATGCAGCCCAATTTTTTCATTGTGTTCAACAATCACCAACAAGCCCAACTTACCAAGTTCCCGATAAGAGCTACCAGAGACGTACACATTACTTCCTAAGGCACCCTACCCTTGCAAATCCTTTATTCCTGCAAGGAAACCTGCGGTTACTCGAAGCATAGAAAACCAGACATTTATGAGGGGCTACAAGCGTGTTACTTGTACCCAGTTGCGGAAGTTGAGGTAACGAAAAGAAGAGAATGCATTTGTGTAATTGAATTGGCAGCGAGCTCTGCCCTTATAGTCTTATAATGCATGGAAGGCAGAATGTAAGGAGTGAACATCTAAATTTATCTAGACATTAACGAGTCGTTTCGGGGATTTAAGAGCATATTGTTTATTATCTGATGTCACATGACGTGGCATCGCAACGTGAAGTCGTGGTGTGATGCGATGCCACGACTTCACGTGATGTCGCGGCATCGAGTCACGGTGTCACATGACGTCATGTTACGGGATGCAGTGCGACATGAAACAGTGATGTCGCGCGATAGTGTCAAGTTGCGGTGTCACGTGTTACCCACCACGTGACGGTTGTGCTGACATTTTTTCTTTCTTTCTTTTACCATGTACCTTTTCAATCCTCCTAAGGCCTGCCAAAGCCATTTGGCTATAATAAAACATGGACCGATTGATTGATTGATGTCCTGCCATGGGGTATGTGCAGACACATGAACAAACAAATCTCTTAAAAAAAAAAAAGTGAAAGCCGTTTACAACTCCCTGTAACGCCGAATTAGAGCGCAGCTCTTGAGGAGGAGGGGAGGCACGGGGGGGGGGGGGTCAGCGTGACCTCGGAGAGGGGGGTCACGTGGCCTGGGGGTCACGTGACCCTCGAGGAGGGGGGGAGGGGAATTTTCCCGCTAAATTTAGCGGGAAAATTTTCTCCGCTAAATATAGCGGGAAAAATTTCCCGCTAGATTTAGCGGGGAAAATTTTCCGCTAGATTTAGCGGGAAAATTTCCCGCTAGATTTAGCGAGGAAAATTTTCCGCTAGATTTAGCGGGGAAAATTTTCCGCTGAGATTTAGCGAGGAAAATTTCCCGCTAGATTTAGCGAGAGAAAATTTTCTGCTAGATTTAGCGGGGAAAATTTTCCGCTAGATTTAGCGGGAGAAATTTTCCGCTAGATTTAGCGGGGAAAATTTTCCGCTAGATTTAGCGGGAAAATTTTCCGCTAGATTTAGCGGGGAAAATTTCCCGCTAGATTTAGCGGGGAAAATTTTCCGCTAGATTTAGCGGGAAAATTTCCCGCTAGATTTAGAGGGAAAATTTTCCGCTAGATTTAGCGGGGAAAATTTTCCGCTAGATTTAGCGGAGAAATTGTCCGCTAAATTTAGCGGGAAAATTTACCCATCATGCACCGCGCGGTTACACCGACGGCGACGGCGACGCTCGACAGCCGCGAAACGGGCGCCTAAGAGCTGCGCTCTAAAACCAAAAAGAAGTGTGCTTTTGTGTGAATTAAGGACTCACCTCCTCCCCAAAGTAGTTGAAGGAGAAAAGGGTGGAGCCCCTTCGACCTGCGTCTGCACCATGGTGGGTGGGATCACCTCCACGTAGTGCTTGCTGAAGAAGTAGTCCCGGAAGCACTGCATTACTGCCGACTTGGCAAACATGATCTTGGAGTACTGCCCAGGGAGGGTAACAAGGGAGGAGAAAAGTGAGACAAGTTTCACGAGTTGCGTCCCCACATTTCCCCAAAACCACCATTCTGTATGTCCCTACAATGCCCCCAAATCTCTGAAACCACGGCTGAATCTCTAAAAGATACCGCATACCTCTAAAACTATGTTGCATCGATTAAAAAACAATATATATACTACAGCTTTCTACAGAGAAAAAGGGACGAGCTTTTTGATTCAATGGTTTCACGAGAGGTTGCATCCCTAAATTTCCCTAAGTATCCTGATCTGAAGTTGCATCCTTAAATTGCTCAAACTAGTATCTGAAATTAATGTTGCATTCCTCAACTGCAAAGAACCAATCGTCTGTCCCTACCATGCCACCAGATCTCTGAAACCATGATAGAATGCCTAAAACTACCATAAATCCCACAACTATGTTGCCTCAATTAAAACAAAATGTCCTAAAAATGATGTATGTAGAAAGCTGGCTTAACACACTAACATATCCTAGTTACTTTAGTCCAAAACTATGTGCTTGAAAACAGAAGAACATGCCAACTCTCTTTAGACATTGAAGGCATAGTACTTAGTACTGGAACGTAAACATCTTAAACAGAAATCTGTCTGGTTGGGTGGAACTATAGTAATAAAAAGGAAATACTCCAACTAAGGCCCTAAAAAAATTGACCCAACATTCTGAAAACACCAGAAGAAGAAACCAAGCAAGTTTTGAAACGTTGGGTCACTTTTCGGGAGCCGATTAGAGCATTTCTTTTTTATCACTATTATAGTTCCAGGTATACTTGACTCTCAAAGATTCAACTGCCTTAGGATATTTATGGTTCATTCGGCCTCGCCGGGACTATCCGAACAACTGCATGGTTTTTTACCGGACGAAGCTCACTCACCGTCTCACTCCTAATTGCCAGGTGGCGGTTGTCCAACATGATGTCCACGTGCGATTCCTGAAACGATAAAAATCCGTTAGTGAGAACCGAAGAATGCAGCTATAACCCTACATGAAGAAAACACGAGCAAGGTCTTGCATGAGGCACGCTGCAGAAATGGTTAGAACCATGTAATACAATCGAAAAACTGAGTAACCAACTAGAAACTTCATGTTTCCTTCTCGCGATAAGCTAACGGTTGGACACTGCCACCAAAACCCGCCTAAATGCTGACCCACCAACATATCCTTCGACAGCACTGAAAATCTTCCCATTTTGCATTACTCAAAAGGAAGAGCACCCTAGTTTCCGATTTTGGGGAGCAAGTTGACCTTCCACCTTGTTGCCGAACAGAACAGTTTGCAAGCTTACAAGCACTGTTTGTGAAAGTGCTTGTAAAGTTATCGATCAAGCACTGAGACCTGCTTGATCTACAAACCTAAACTTGTAAATGTGAACGATGTAAACTTGCACATCAAACTCTGTCACAATCTTGACCTGCCATGTGCTTGGTGTACAGAGCGCGACACTGTTAGTGTGAACAAGCGATCGCCTGTTTTTCCAGTTTTTTTCTTTTTGAAAACAAGGGATGTCATCCAAGTTATTATTGCTACGGAAAGAGCTCATTTAGTTCTATAATGTAGGCGATAAAATTTCGTGCTCGCTAATACTATTTAGAAGTAAAATGCAAAATGCGCCGATGTCGTGTTCGCGCTAACAGTGTCGCGATGTGTACAGCGCTCGTAAACTTGCAGATCGAGACACGACAGTAACCGCGGGTACGTTCGTTATTGTAAGAGGTTGGGCGATACGTCAATGTATGACTTGGCCATAGTTGAACTATGCCCTTAGCTGGGGAAATGGCGAGCCCGATCACAAGGCCCAATCGCAAGACTGCCACATACCTCGTTCAGCACGTTGTCGATTCCCCCAGCCGACGCGTCACCGACCAACTCCCAATAATCGGCGTGCAACTCGTGCCCTCCCGGTGCCTGTTTTTTTTGTTTTTTTAACGTTCAAGGGAGAGAAAAGCTTGTTAAACAAAAATAACAAATCACAAAAAAAAATTAACAAAAACAAAACAGGAGCATAAAATAGCTCATGTGATCAGAAATAAGAGTCAAAATGCTGGCGAGCTGGTCCACAGACAAAATTAAAAACCTCAAGAAAAAGAAAAATGGATAGGTGACTAGTTGGTACATGTTCAACTTGTAAAGCGCCCTAAAAACGAGGACACAAGGAGGAAGAGACAAGACCAAGCTCGGTCTTGTCTCTTCTTCCTCGTTTTTTAGGCGCTTTACAACTTGAGAAGAAGGTTTTTCTTTTGTCTCAAGGTTTTTAATTATCATGTGATCAAAAGCTCTGATGCAATAGTCATAATTTTTCCCCACAAGCTTTAAACACAATGCAACGTGCCCCTCTGTGCCAGCAAAGCAGTTTAATAGCGCAACTTGCGGAATTTTGCTCAGCAGACCAAACTTTTTTTCAAGCTTTCTGGGAGAGAAAGATAATCCAGAGGATAATCCACAATGGACACAAAAGTGACGTGTGGGAACAAACTCGACGGAAAATTATTAGAGTTGATTCGATCATGAGTGGCTTATTGGAAAAACAAATCCCTTTCCAACCACAGGCCACACTTTAATAAGTAACGAGAACACTTGGAAACCTAGAAAATGTCCACTCACCGTCTTTCCTTCAAGGACGGCCTTCAGAACGCCGTAGACGCACACCGTCGACTCCGTGGTCAGCACCAGCGCATTGTATGTGTGGCACTAGAAGAGTAATGAACCAATGGCAACAAGTATACCACTTGAAGATATTAAAGTACTAACTCAATACATCCCAGGTTACAATGAAATTTCCGTGACGGCAGCTGTAACTCAACTACATTTTTTGAGCAACTCGCAACTTAGTCTCAAATTGCGGTTACTCCTCGAAATTATGCTGACGAATCTACCAGTCCCCATCGATTTGAGTCACAGTCTCAGACTGCCACGAGCAAAGAGCCTGTTTGAAACCAAAACACCAAACGGTGACAAATATAGTTCCCGAGCTGGATGGAAATTGAACCAAGTTTGGTCAACGATTGTGTTGCATGTTGAGGTCGCGGGATATTTTAAAAGTATAATTCAAGCAATAACTCTGTTACTCATTTTGAGCTGCAACTATATGCTCGGCGCCAACCATTTGCAGCTACTAGTGTCGAGGCTAGTGTAGTTTCCGCAGTGCTCCAACTCTATCAAAGATACTGTACATGACTATTTTCGCGAATTTTGTGCAGTGTGGGTTTTGAGAATATTTCGTGTGCACAAAAATTAGCGATTTGCAGTACACTATTGCAATATACGATCTAGGTGATATATGTTATGTATTCGTTAACATAAAGTGACATATTTACGGGAGCAATTTTTATAAATATTCCTACAGTTGAGAAATTCGCAAAAATTAAGTTCTCTCAAAAATTAAAGGTAAACCAAAGTGCTTTTTGAAATTTTTTTTTTGTGTTATATTGCGTAATAGGTGTATATTTAGCATCTATTTTTTTTTTAACAACATTAAACAGCTTATAACATTGCCTACTAATCTCATGGCAATAAAAATCATGTGGACTGTTTTCCTCACATTCTATTTCTTTTTCTGGACCAATGTAGATTACAATCGTTATCATTATACCTATAGTCCGTTGCAACCTAAGAACGAAGGGCGAGGGTAAGACGGGCCGGGGAGGAGGAAGCAGACGGAACGCTAAAGAGAGAAGGAGGTTTCCCCCTCTCTTCTCCAGCGTTCCGTCTGCTTCCTCCTCCCCGGCCCGTCTTACCCTCACCCTTCGTTCTTAGGTTGTAACGGACTATAGTTTTGAGCACGTTGTACATTGCATTTTGACAAAGACGCAAAATGTTAATGGTGCAAAAGGCGTAATACTGAAATTTTGCTTCGAAACCTGCAAACTATATTTTTCCTCACTTTTCGCCAAACACAAAGTGATGTGTCTGCCCGACTCCACCGGATGGATAGACGGGTTGACGGGTGGTAGCTTGCACCACCTAGCCGCAGCGGGCCATAGCAGTTTGTCTCCATCGCGCTTCCGTCGTCAACGCCGCGCATCCTAACGTCGACGAGTGCAAGCGCCCGATCGCATTGGCCGATGCTGGCTGCGAACGGGAGTCTTTACTCCAGCCTCATGCGCAATGTGACGTAGTGCAGTGTAGCCCAGTGCACGTCAGCGTAGCTCGCGACGAAAAAGCAAACCGCAAACCCTGCACGCCGACAACGGCTTTCCCAGAAGCCCTCGCGCGAGCACCCCATTCGCAAATCTCGATGTCGGGCCGTCGGGTCCAGTCGCAGTGTGTGAGACGCTCGTTTCTGCGATCTGAACCTACCGTTCTTGCCGTGTGTTGTGTGCTGTTATCGTGTTCCTGTGTTGGTGTGCATATTAAACGTTAGTGTGATCGAGTAGGCGAATGTGTGCGTAGGCCTAACGTAGGCCTAACGCGCCAAACTCATATGCATGTTTTGCCGGCAGAAAAAAGCCTGAAGATGCGCCGAACGCCGTTCCCAATCAAAACAAGCGTCGTCCAATCTACGGGAACGGCGAGCCCAGTTAAACATCCGCTATTTAGCCGGCCAGAAATTTTCAACTGGGGTGTCTGTTTGTAAACGACAGTAGCGGTCGAGCGATGAATATGGGACTGAATCCTGTATTGTTTGCACGGGCTCCGTAAAGTGAGCTAGAATTTCTAATGCGATACATTGCACAATTTAGGCATCGTGCACTATCTTCCATGCTAGTTTCTCGAGTCAATGTGAAAGTCTAGCTATTATGATAGCACACTGGCTATCTATCAGAAAGAGGTAGCTGTGTAATAGCGAGTGCATCGCTTCCATCAAAGTATCACGGCGGATTCACCGGAGTCAAATTGACAACTCCGGCAAACCTGCCAAGCGGCTAGCTTCGACAGACGCGACATTGCGATTTTTTGTTTTTCCGTCGACATTTGTGTGAAATTTCAAAGAAAATAAATGCTGGTGTGCACTTGTTATCCCCCTCCTTTTCTTGTTTTCGAACTGTTAACCGCTGCCCCAAATCGCTGCTTCAAAGCATGACCAAACGACACGGACAAACCATACACACCAATCGCATGATTTGTATCGATCGTGGAAATACGCTGCACGAGACGACGCAGTTGCCACGTCGTTTTGTGCTGGCTTGCGTCGCGTTTGCCAACGTTAGAGTATAAACAGCCTTGTCCGCCGAAGGATTTCTAATTCTAACGACGTAAACAGCTGCTGAAACGTAGTTCATCCGGTGCAGCGGCAGGTTGGAACAACTTGGGATCCGGAACCACTCGCTGATCTGTATGCGCGCTTGCAACTTCAGTCGACCACTTTACTCGGAGAATTCGCCCTAAGGGCGTGTGTGCACCTCTGAACATTTTTTTAACAGGGCAATAAGCCACGCACGACTGTACTTTATAGATTTTTGGGATGCTTTCAGCACATGGATCACGTTACTACCATAAAATAACGATCTCAGAAACCACTTCAGTGCACTTTTTAAGCTGCTTACAGTACCTGCATGCGCGCATGGCTTTGTTTGGCGTCTCCTTCACACGAGAGCACACGCAAACGACATGCAAGATGAAGGAACGTGCCTCGCAGCAGTGCAGGGTCACAGCACTGTGGAAGCTAACCTACCCTTGGCAACGTAGCGCAGTTGACACCGAGTGTAAATACACCTGTAACAAAAACTCAATAGCATTCCTGACTCACAGTAAACAACTTAATTCTTTGCGAGGGTCTAATGTTCGTGAGCCTCGCGATTTCAGATATACGACAAAAAATTTATCGCGGAAATAACAGTTCCCATGGTAATGGATAAACGGCATACACCACCCCTAATCGTGAAATTTTGTGCCCGTTAAATATTCTCTAATCCCACGTATTAGAAAAATTTGCGAAACATTGAGCCTGCTCAAATAAAGTCATTTAAAATACTCGCTACATTTCGGCTAAGGTAACTCCGTAATCGTGACTTAGTTACTCCCGAAGAGTGACTCCTACAGCTCTGGAACACAGTGATCAAACGACGCCGTGGCCTCCGCCGACGGACCGACTGACCAGCTCGTCGTTGAGGACGCACTGGAGGAAGCCCGTGCCGTCCCTCACGAGCAGGAACATGAGGGACCCTCCCCTGGCGCTGCAGGAAGTGCACCCAGC
>JAZHYW010040868.1:0-29772 GCA_037355805.1 Ixodes ricinus | reverse complement strand
GCCCATGGCAAATGAAATTTGCGCCCCTCATAGCCCATGGCAAATTAAATTTCGCGCCCTCGCGTAGCCCCGCTGCCATTTTTTTCCATCGGGCACATGTGGGGTGGACTCGGCTCGGGGCCCCCTCCCAAGTGGCGCCCGGGGCACTTGTACCCCCCCTGCCCCCCCCCCCCCCCCCCCCCCTAGTTACGCCACTGCACCCGAGGCCACACCGCCTGAGATCAATCTGTCCATCCAAGACTAACATGTTCTAGACTATCCAACTTTGGATCAGTCAGTCCAGGACCATCCATCTGTCGAGAATGAAACAGACCAGAACGAATCGGTAACAGGCAGTCCAAGAACAATTAGTTTACGACCAGTCAGTCCACCAACGATCAGTCTGGAAACAATGAGTCTATAACAAAACTGTCAGGTAACTCTGTGACCACGGGAATGTGATTCCGCAAACGTTGCAAACATCTGCCAAACATCCGATTGGTGTGCGAAGTTTTTATGTTTGTTTTTGAAAAGTCACCAGGGCAGACTTGTTCGAATCAGCGTCTCAGCTAAGACTGCGCGAAAGGCACGTGAAGCCGAGTCTTCAAGCGCTCGCACTCCAAGAGGCTTGGCAGGCTTTCCTTCACACGGTCTCAGCCAAGATGCTGATTCTAGCGAGCCGGCCTAGAGCTAACGACGTTCGCCTCTTGTCTGGTAAGGGACGCCCGTCGCCCACGTCGATCCCGCGATCGCCTCTTCGGCCCGATCTGGACGACGTTCCGAATCGATGTACATCGACGCAAAGGGTGTGGGCGACGTCTTCGAGAGATGCGGGAGTTGGCGAAGTGACACCTGCCCGCCGCACCTGCGGCCGGTCACTTTTGGCGACAGGGGCCACAACGGTCCCTTCCGCTTGGCCCCCGTCTCCCCGATAGAGTTGGTCGTGTCCCCGACAGAGCGCGGAAACCTTCGCGACGCTCGCACGTGGCGGAGAAGCATGCTCGGGAATACGCTCTGCGGGGCGTGTGTCCCTCCATCGGTGACAGTGACTGATGGTTCCCACTCGGCGTCGTTCCCATTACCTCGTAATGTCATCTCTGCTTCACTTTGCGTCAACGGAAGGTACTTTCTGCGTACGCCGCTCGCAGGGCTAACAAGGAGCCTCTCCGCCAGTAAAAGGGCCGTGGTTTAGGATCACGTAACAGCGGGACACAAGGCGGCGTCGGAAACAATCACGGGTCGACTCGAACGGCTATTTGTAGCCCGTATCCTTGACGAGCGCCAACGCCGTCTGCGCACCGAAACCAACAAGAAAGAGCAAAGACTACGCCCTTATAACTGCCTGCAGTCTTACGTTTCCGTGGTGCCAGGCAGAAACACTGAACGATATGACGGAAATGTGGAGGAAACGGTGATATAACCTATCTCGTTCATCCCTGGCGTCAGCACGCATATTTATTACTGCGACCCTCGTCACAATCTTTCATTAGTTTTTCTTTTTCTTCTCGAAATACGTAATGATACATGCTGGAAATGGAAACCTCATGAATCCGTTACTCTTTGTGCCTTGCCTCGTGAAGCCTATAAGCTACAAGCACGAGCATGTTGCCCCGAACGACGCTTGCAGTGCACACACGCGAGCCTGGCAGCGATGCTGAAATCCTGCGCGGAGTTCACTCCAGTATGTAGCTTCCGGTAGAGGCCAGTCTCCACACACTAGAGAGTTTTAGGGGACCGTTTTTGCACAACCGATGCGGTACGATGGACTTTCCGGTACGGAGTGCGCACATGAGAGTCTTCTGCGGTAGCGCATGCGCATCGCGTCCCGGTGGGCCCATCGTATACCGTATCGGGTGTGCGCAAACGGTTCCTTCATGTTCCTGTCGTGCTCCTTCATCGCACGATGGTCCCGTCACATTGACCGTACAAAAGCTGTCTGATGAAACGTGTTCGAAAAAGTGAAGCGGAGATGAATCAAACTGGGAAGCAAGGTTTACACCCTAAACAAAGACACATGGCCGCGCAAGTGTTACATTACGCGGAGCACCCGTTCGACGGCAAACGAGAAAGTGGCACCCCGCTGTTCGAGCCAGCCGCCTCTCAATGTCCGCGAATGATTCATGGCTGGGATACCTGCAGGAAAAGATACCTCGAAGGAGGCTTGTTCGCGCGAGGTTTTCGCACAACTTTGCGGCTCCAACCTGCGTCTTGTGCTCATCGTGCCTACCGTTCAGTGTGTCTCCTAGAAATCTGTGAGTCACAGCAACGCGGAGAGAATAATAATTGTGGTTATTTGGATATTTGGATTGCGTGTAGTTGGTCAGCCATTTCGAAGTTGCGACGAGTCACTCGCTGTAGATGAGAAATTTAGCCAGTGCAGTACAACCGCTAGCCTGGGGTCTTTGACATGCACCACACAGTAGTGGTACACGACCGCACGCCGCTACGATGCTCATCCAGATGGAAACGGGCAGGGGTGGGGACTGAGCCCATGATCCCTGGGCTCCGCAGCGCGAGCTTTCGCTCCATGTGCTCCGAGCTGGTGTGCGCTAGCCTAACGCTAGCCCACTCGGCCACGGATCCCCCTAATGCGAAGAGAGCGGTTGCGTTGACAGTCGGTGACAGAAGAGACTGGAAAGTGCCGACGGGTTTGTATCGTTTTAGTACCACTAATATACAGCTTGTTTAATGCGTAGCCGTTTACAAAATGGCTATTTTCCTAAGCCTTCCCGCTTTCATTCAATAGTGTTATTAATGTCTCCCCTATAATGTCTCACGTCGTGTAGGTGCGGTCAATTATTATTATTATTCTTTCTTTTCATTTGTAACTTTGAGCAAACGAAAATTCGCAGCCTTCCTGGTTTGAGTCAGTGGTTCGTTTTCGTAGTCATAATTATCCCCTCCACGTTTGTCAGCCGTTCAACCCATTTCTTTTCTGAGTTGTAACCTTGAACAAACGATTTGTTTTTGTTTTAAAACCACGCTTGTTATTATCGACACGCACAGGCGAAACTGTATCGAGTGCATTGCTTTTCAATACTTGTTAAAGGTTGAGTAGAAAGGCAAATAAAAAAGGGCTCCTAACCAAAGATATAGACCTTGATCAGAGACAAACCGGTGAACGAATCCCTACTACGACTTCAGGCTACACGGAATCGTGCTTCATATCAGCGAGACCAGACCTTGTAACGCACACTTCTCGCGCAGGAGTGACGCGAACCGCTAAGGCTTTTAATTGTTCTTCGTCAAGATGAATTAAACTGACCTTCTATTGTGTTACTTTTTGTTTCGTTTTTTATTATCTTTTTATTATTTTTTTTTTTTCAGGGTTGCGCGGGAGGCTGGAGCCAGGACACGGACGGCTCTTGAGTGGCGTTACAGGAAAGCGGTCCACGATTTCGGAGGAGACTACTTTTATCTCACTGTCGGAGGTACGTGAGATCACTGCGACAGCCGTCGTGGTACACTTGGTGCTTTGTTCGCTGGATTGGTCGTTTTGATAAAAGGCTTCCGCATGAAAAGAATCCGGCTGCAACGGACGTTAAATTCTTAAAGATAAGGAAAAAAAAAAGTTCGAGGAAATTAAAACGGAAATTTAAGCGTTAAAGTGTCAAAATGACCAAGGTCATCTGAGACGTCCAAGCCAAGTGCCGAGGAGCGGTATTGGCTCTTGACAGTGTTGCGGAAAGTACACCTGAAAAGTACACGAAGTACATAGTAAATTAGAGGTTATGCACTTCAAGTAAGCTAGTAAGTACACTGGGCGCAATGTATTTGAAGTAAAGTATGATAAATACAATGCACTTTCAAAATAAAATACAAGTACTTTTTAACTCAACCCTTCATTCTCCTATACATTTTGTTTTTAAAACTGGTATGCATTGTTAACGTGTATTGGAGGTGCAGATGTTATTTTCGTATATGGTGGATATTGGATAAAGTCAAGTGGCAAGAGAGTTGTTTTACTCTCGCTGACAAACTGTTTAACTCAATCAACTTATAAGGCACATATTTGTGTCAGTCTTATAGCCGTCATCACTTCACCCGGAGAAATAATAGGATGACGCTATCACATAATGATGTGCCTTTTTAATCTTTTTTTATTAGATGTTGGTTAACTTTTCTAACCGACCACAGAAGTTAGTGTATAGACCTAGAAAAAACAAAGACGCGAGCGCGTGATCCTTGAAAGATCTCAATTTCACCGAACCAAATTTGAGGAATGTACCCGAATTCGAATACAGGTCAATCCTCACGGATACGCCTGTACCCGCTTTTCGGCATGCACGTTTTTTTTTAATTTATTTATTATTTTTATTTTTGCCGAAAGGAAGTTCAGAACTACTTTGCCTCGGAGCTGGTGGCTCACCTGAAGCAAGTAAATATAAGTACCTGGGTGTTTTTCTTTCCGATACTTTTTCTTGCCAGGATCATGTTAACTATGTTTTGGGCAAGGCAAGTCGTTCCTTGGGATTTATTAGACACAAACTGTTTTTAGAATCTTCTGAAACTCGTCTGCTATAGCTTTTAAATCTTGTGTCAGGTCGCAACTGGAGTATGCTACCTTCATATATGCTCCTCATCAGGATTATCTGAAAACTAAATTAGAGAGCATTCGAAACAAAGGGGTGCGCTTCATTTTCCATGACTCTTCACCTTACACGAGCGTTTCGGCACTGAAACAAAGAGCATATTTACCTCTATTAGAAACCAGGCGTAGAATCTCCGCTCTCACGCTCCTTCACGACATGTATTACTATAATGTTTCTCTCAAAGAACGTTTATTACTTCCAGCCCATCGCATTTTTGATAGACATGATCATGCTCACAAACTTCGCTTACCTCATTGTAGAACTAAGTGATTTCGCAACTCTCCCTTAAGCTTGCCATTTCAGAATGAAACTCTTTACCATATGAAATATTATTCTACATTATCCCGAAATAAATATTATGTGCGAAGTAGTTTTTTTGTTGTTGTTCTTTGTTATCGCTACGCATGTGCCCGTGTATACTATTGTAACTCTTAATCGTGATATACTTACCTTAGTTGATTTCCTATGACTTATATATCATATGTGTTATTCTGTATTGAATCGTCTACCTTTGTAACTCTCCTTCATACAATGCCCAAAAGGGCGCTTTGAGGTATATCAAATAAATAAATAAAAGTGAACCGCGGAGAGACAATGTTGTTGACAGCACGTGGCCCTCTGAGCTATATTTAGCCCCGGATGACTTCGACGACACTAATCTGTCCGTGTCGCGTCGTCACAGACAAGAAGGTCAGACGAAGGCTTCCTTCGAGGCCACGCGCATCTTCGACCTGACAGGTCATTTATTGCGCTTTCAGACTAGTTGTACAACGTCTCCCCACAAAAAAAAAATAATAATGTAGTTTTTTATGTTTGTGGTATCTAAAGCGGGACATCTCCAGCTTGTTTCATTTGATGTTTAATACCACCGAACAGAAGCTAAAGTGAACTGTCCAACTCGAATAAATAAATAACTACTTCGGGCGTACGATTTGTACAAACATGCAATACTGCTATTTGAATATATAGAACATCGTTCATGCGACCTTAAAAAAAACATGTCTTTTTCTTTTGTAACTTATCCTGAGTTTTGTTTATCACTGCGGTGCTCACAGGCGCGAACGTGAGGCACACGCCTCTAAGGTGTCGCTGCTGTCGGCACTGCGCATGCGCTGATGCTTCGCCTCATGCGAATTCGGTTTGTACGCACCCTATAGTGCCCATCATCCGGTGTGGGCAAGCGCGGGCTTGTTCATAAATAGGGTACCGTGTTTTCGGTATTTATTTTTCTTCGAATTCCGTGTTTATGGAGCTCGTGTTGAAAGCGACTGTATAATTATTGGAGAAAATAATATAATTAATAAGTTATAAATTATAGTTTCTCCAGTAAGGCTCGTAAAGATAAGAGAAAGAAACGGGGCACGATAATGGTTTCGATAGAAAGGAACAACCCCAAGGACAGTTCAGTACAACTGTGCAACAGTGCCATTTTCCATTGCCATCATCTAGCGCCTTTCAGCTTACAATAGTTTAGCTGTTAACATTTAAAACACTGGCAAGGTGCACCGCCCGATTCAAAGTGTTCCGTCATGTTCGTCCATCCCCTCATACACCGCTGATGGCGAAGTGAATTGCTGGAAACTGCAAAATCACAACCCGTGGTTCCGCAGTTCAGTGGAGTCTGTCGGTGGTGACTTACTGGGCGCTGGGACTACTTTTCCTCTTGGTCGACCTCAGCGGAACACCAGCCTGGATGGCCAGGTTCAGGGTGCAAGACAATGCCTGGACGAAAATCAGGTTTGGTTGCCCTCGCTCTCTCTCTCTCTCTCTCTCTCGTTCTTTTTTCTTTTGTCTTTTGTTATTTGTATACTATAGTCGGTTACAAGTCAAGAAGGTAGGAGAAGCTCCTCCCACAAGCGTGATGCGCCAGCGCCCGTTTCAAATCCTTCCGCAGTCGAAAGAAGAGTTCACTGGAAACGCTCCTTGTTCCGCTTCAATGGATAGATAATGGCCACAGAGTGATGCCAACTTGTCTTCGACCCCCATTTTTTAAGAAAGCGACCTTTGTATTCATCGGAGGGGGAACCGAGCCCCTATAGCAGCCTTTGTACCCATCGGAGGGAAGCTAATGCCCGAAAGTCGTATTTGTTTCCATCGGAGGGGAAAACTCTAATCTCCCTCTTGTGGCTTCCACAATGCTAAGTCAAAGTCGAAAGATAAAGCAAATATGTACAGAAAGGCAAGACCCTCCTGCGCGTTGGCCGCGACGTCACGGAAATGATAGGACGCTATTGGATGCGGAGGTGGCGGAGGGATATATGAATCCCTTTGAGGAACATTCTCCGCTACCTTCTTAACCTGTAACTTACTATATGTGCAGCACATCTCAAGGAAGGTTAAGATTTTTATAGAATCATTTTTCATCCCATTGCCCGTACCGAGTAAAAACAGATTGCAGCATTCTTTTTTTTATATATAGAATTGATGTATAAATTTACGTAATTGTGCACCAATAGTATTGGCGCATAACTATGCGCCAACTCAATTTCGCTAAATTTAGCGGGAAAGGTCAGAGGCCATGCGCAACGCTTCGCCGTGTCACGTCTCGCGGATCCTTGCTGTGCAAGCGATCATTTCATTCTGCTGTCACGAAGACTTTACGGAACAAGTCGTTTTAAATATAACTGTTTATTTAACGAATATGAGATACATTATTTTTTTAACGCGATGGACAATTTGATAAACTGCTTATATTGGGTTTAGCAGCATCCTGGAGCCATTCAGGCAACTAATCCCGGAGGTTTTTTTAGCACCAACCAAAGGGCTCGGAGTCTAAAGCAAACATGAGCACGACAAAAACAAGCGCATACACAAGACAGAACATATTTCAAGCGAAGTTCATAAGAGCAGCTAAAAACAATACAAAATAGATTCGAAGCCACGTTGGCAAGACCAGGCACGTACAAGACAAGTCAGTGAGCAAAAGGGAGTAGTCCAGGACACGTGAAAAGTTGAAACCATTCATGAACTCCCTGAACCGCTGCTGACGTCCAGAGCTTCAGGCAGGACGGTCCGTGTACCACGAGGCCGTAAGCATGTCAAAGATACGGACCGTTGGAAACCCGAGACCAGTCTCGGGTTTACAACTATGCTCAATATACACCAGCTAGCTTGCACCCTCACCACTGCTTCATTACGCGGACTGTGTCTCTTGACACCCCGAGCGCGGGTCTTCGTGAACCACTTCAAGGGAAAGAGCCCTTATCTGCCTCACGGTGGCGACCAAGGATGGGGTGCTGCCGGCACGGAAGTGGGCACAAAACCAAAAACGTTAGATATAAGATAAGACGTGCAAAAGAAGGGAAGGAAACAAGCGACGTTTCGGGAGCACGCCCTTCCTACGAAGGGCGGGTGCCCGAAACATTGCTTGTTTCCTTTCCCTTCTTTTGCACGTCGTCTCTCGCGCTTTTAGTTCGGCGACCAGCGGCCGACTACACTGGGGTACCCGCGGATGGGACCCAAAACAAATTGAAGCTGAAACAACAAGTCGTGAAGGCATAACTTCGCGACACAAGGTGAAAAAAAAATACATGTGGAGAAAAATTTGAACAGCAACAGATGATTTATTGAACAACTTGAAAACTACCGGAAACTAATAAAAGAGACGAAACCGAAGCTTGCTGAAAATCAAAGGGAAAGAAAGAAAGCGAAAGACGAAGGAAGAAGATGCTACCCATACCTTCGAACCAACGCCGTGTCCTAGATAACGAAACCGTAGGGCTGAATTTGCGACGCGACCATTACGAACACCATGTTGTTACGCTTTTGACACTGTTTGATTGGCCCCACCAGCATCGCAGAGTCGCCTGCGTCCCGACTTACGGTGAAACGAACTATAAAAAGTGAAAGCCGTTTACAACTCCCTGTAACGCCGAATTGGAGCGCAGCTCTTGAGGAGGAGGGGGGAAGGGTACCCAGGGGAGGGTATACCCCTCCTCCTCCTTCTCCTCCTCCTCCCCTCATTCTTCAATCTCGTCCGGGGGGTCACGTGACCGGGGGGAGCTCGCGCGGTGCATTATGGGACATTTCCCATAATGCACCGCGCGGTTACGCCGACGCCGACGGCAACGCCGCTCAAACCGGAAACGGGCGCCTAAGAGCTGCGCTCTAAAAGGGTTTTGGTTGGACGTGTTAGCTGCTAGAGCCCTGCCGCTTTTGGGAGAGCAGATCGCAACAACGATGATCTTCCTCGCGGAAATCCCAAGTCGTACGTCGGTTTCAAATTTCTCCGCCTCGTCGACTCCTACACGCAGGTCAGGTTGCAGAAGCTGAGGCCCGTCGTAGCGCAGGTGCTCTTCAACCAAACCTTCGTCCAGTTACCCGGGATGGTGGTCTGCTACTGGCTCAAGACGCTTCGTGGTTTCGACAGCACCCTCAGCATACCGCCCATGAGCCGGATCCTGCTGGAATTCGCACTGTTTATGCTGATCGAGGAGGTGCTGTTCTACTATTCCCACAGGTAAGGCACGCGACCGTGACTAAAGTGCGATTCACACACTTGCGTCGAGTCCGCCCGAACGCCACTGCAATGGCTTGCGACGGGGTGAAAACCGGTATTGCTGGAGCCGACGCAGCTGTTGCCATAGCAATCCGTACGTCGCAAGCCGTTGCAGTTCCACTCGGTCGGACCCGACGCAAGTGTGGGAACCGCCTTTTGCTGATATCATAAGGTCCACTGTATACGGAGAGCAAGTCGTCTGCTTCTCGCGCAGGAGTTACAGTGATGTCAGCAGTGGCGTAGCTGCGCTATCCGGCACCCGGGGGCCCTTAGGTCTTTGGTAACACCCCGCTCCCTCCCTTCACTCCCCGAGGAAATTTAAGGAAGGTGGAAGAGGAGGAAGCGCCCTTTCCTTCTCTCCCACATTCCTTCCCCTCGTCCTACCTTCTTGAGTTGTCACCGACTATAGTTAAGCGGAGGGGGGGGTTGCCGTCAGAGGTGCCAATGTGATTGGGACGCTCTTCTACCCGGGGCGCAGACCACCCCATTGCTACGCCACTGGACGTCAGAACGACGCCGAGCTCTGATTGGCTTTGATTGAAAGGATAGTAGGCGGACCTCAGTGCTATATGCATTGACGTGTACCCACTATTTTTAGAGCGCAGCTCTTAGGCGCCCGTTTCGGCTTGAGCGGTGTCGCCGTCGCCGTCGGCGTAACCGCACGGTACATGATGGATACATTTCCCCGCTAAATTTAGCGGAAAAATTTTCCCGCTCAATTTAGCGGAAAAATTTTCCCTGCTAAATCTATCGGAAAACGTTTCCCAATAAATTTAGCGGAAATATTTTCTCCGCTAAATCTAGCGGAAATTTTCCCCGCTATATCTAACGGAAAATGTTCCCCGCAGAATCTAGCGGAAAATTTTCCCCGCTAGATCTAGCGGATTTTTTCCCCGCTAAATCTAACGGAAAATGTTCCCTGCAGAATCTAGCGGAAAATTTTCCCGCTAAATCTGGCGGAAAATGTTTTCCGCCCCCCCCCCCCCGTGCCTTCCCCTCTCCTCAAGAGCTGCGCTCTAATTCGGCGTTACAGGGAGTTGTAAACGGCTTTCATTTTTTTTCCATCCGCCAATGAGAGCTCGGCGTTCTGACATCGGCCAAACCCTGTGCAAGAAGCGGACGAACTTGCGCTCCCCATTGGAAGAATAGAGGGTGAAACAGGTAGAGATAAGAAGGCTTAAGTGCTGGACTTTCCTGCGTCACCATTTAAAGGAGGCCACCGCACGGCGCGGATTGCACACGAGCGCAGCCTCAGCGTTCGGCTGGCAAGTCGTGTTTCATAAGTGCGAACACTATTCCCAGCCGAACGCCGCAGTCGCGTCCAACATGTGCGCTACGGTGGCCTCTTTTGTGACGCAGAAAGATCCACCATTAGGGCCCCAGTCGCACTGCGCGTACATCATACAAAGGGCACGATGTTGGCGGCAGATATTGTCGCGGAGAAAATAGCTTCTCTTTTCTCCGTTGATGAAGGTACTGATATCAACAAACAACTGTTTATTTAAGAAATATAGAGAGATCCTCTTTTTTGCGACTGACATGGACAATTCGTCGATTAATGTTGGGAGAGAAATACTCTACTTCCGGCGACTTCCCCTGTCGTCCTCCCCGACCACACCTTCAGCGGGTGCCCCGACCACAGCCAAACTCCACAAACAAGGATCCACACAAAGGCGTGGCGACCCGAACTCCTCCACAGCCATAAGGAGTCCCAAGTTTGCGAGTAAGCGGGCGGAAGACTTCACAGCCGAAGGGGGTTGGACGTGCAGGTCGGCCACCAGAGGCAGGGTGAGGTTCAGGGCTTGGTATCCAGGAGCCAAGTCTCTTGCTGCTGCTTATATTGAGTTTGGCAGCATTCTGGGATCACTTTGGCAACCAATCCCAAAAGGTTCTATTAGAGCCAATCAAAAGGCTCGGAGGCCAAAGCAAATATGAACATTCCAAGAACATGCGCATACACAAGACAGAACACACTCCGAACGAAGCTCACAACAGCGGTCATAAACAATACAAAGCAAATTCGTAGACAGAGAAGTTATACAGAGAGAAAAGCCAACTCCGAAGTGGAGATTCCAAAAGCAGACATACACAAGACAAAACATCTCACACGCGTAGTTCTATAATCTAAGTGCACCGTTACAGCATTCACGTTCGCCCCCATTCGGGCCCCCCGACTCCGGTAGAAGTCATGAGCCGTGCCGTGGAGACGAACGAGTCCTCGGAGGAGCTAAAACATAAAGTGAAGCTAGACTAAACACGCGGGCGAGCACAACTTCGCAACACCTTCCCATTTCGGAAAAACAGTGCCTCACTCTTAAAACACGCTATAGAAAATTCTGAAATCTTTCATCTTGAGGTAAGCGGCACACACTTTCTAAAACGTAAAACTGAATGTCAATCTGTCAATCCAACGAAACGCTACTTCAGTTATAACAAACATGATACCAGAAATAAACGAAAACTTACCTGTCATTAAAACACAACACACAAATACTATCTGGAACAAGCTTCTTGAAGGGAAGCTCAAACACTTTTTGACAAAAAAAAACGAGTTGAAGGTGATTTCTGGCGAGATATGATGACAGAATTGCCTGCGGACCGACCACAACACATGTTCAAGGTTGCTTTTTTCTTCTTTTTTTCATACATGTGTATTAGGGTTGTGCGAATATTCGAAATTTCGTATAATAGTTCCGAATAATACACTATTCGATATTCGCTTCGGGAAGAACTGCACTATTCGCGTTTTCGAAGTGTTGATTGCGGCAGGTTAGCCCCGTTGAGTGCGCTTCTTACCAAGCACCGGTGCGCTGCGGAGAAGCAATACCCGCGGAAGCGAGCTTCGCGGGTGTTGATTCTCTGCATTACATTGGTGCTCGGTAAGAAGCGCACTCAACGGGGTAACTCGCCGCGATAAACACCTGGAAAAGTATGAATAACGTAATTGCGTGCTTGGAAGTAAAGCATACATTCAAAGCGGGATGGTGCACCTGTGCCGACTGTATATGGAAATAAATGAAAACTTTGTGAATGTGTATATCTACATTGCAGTAAAAGTTTCAAAATTAAACTGTTATGCAAGAGTATACTATGTTAGGCAGAGATGCCCTTACAACCTGCGTTCATCATGCACGATTCATTCTTTTTTAACTCGTGAATAAAGAAAGAATATTTCATATAGCAAGATTTGTAAATTCACTCCATTGGTTATAGGTGGCCATCTTTACAGGAATTATTTTATGTGAAATCCGTCGTTTACTTGCCATCCCAAGACACCAGACCTTCTAGGGTCACAGTTAATAAATAGTATAGATAGATTAAACTTAGCTTATAAATGAACAAGTGGAACAACCTTCACAAGTTTAGCTGGGTTTTCGTCTAAGCATTATGCAATTGGTAGTGAAAGGCGTGGAAAAACTATTCGATATTCGAATCGGAAATATTCGGCCAAAATCACTATTCGCTTCGAACTCAAAATCCACTATTCGCACAAAACTAATGTGTATTTTTCGACATTTCTGTTGTAGTGGCGGCGCGCGAACTACAGGGGGCGCTTCTCTAGCTAGCATCATCATCGTTTGTGACGTCACGGGTAGGACAGGCCGCACAGATCTTGGATCCCTCGGCTCGTCTGCTAGCTTCGTGCGTTGTTTGTGTAACGCGTGGCAAAGCCGGTTTCACGCGTTGCGTTTATTGGACATTTTACCAGAGCTTGAAAGCATGGCATCCGTTTTCGTGCTAACAAACAGTTTTGGCCCTGAGGTGTCGAAGTGATGGTGTGCTGTTCTCTGCCCCAGTACCAAAAGCTGGATGACGAAAACAGAATATCCAGCGCTTTACCCTACTACAACATATACCACGGCAAATAGGGTGTTTTTTATTATTATTATTATGATTCGGACGAAATGAAATTGAGCAAGGAATGTCTCATCTAATTGAAAATAGGAAAGCGAAATTTGAGAACCTCTCGCGTGCGTAGTAAACAATTCAGTGAAAGCGATTCCGTGTAACCTGTTGGTTCCAATCTGTTCTGTGAGTGCAGGTCTCTTATTAGTTCCGAGTTGATTCCTTTTTGAATTTTGTAAACGAGTAAACGAACATTTCCTCAAAATAACTGGCAGGAAGAAGCGGTGGCTGGCTTCCGGAGTCGTTTCAAATAAATCCCTCCTTATTCACCCGGTTGACACGAAACTTGCGAGACCCGCTCGCGCTAAGTCCTAAAACGAGTAAGTCGGTGACGTTTCAGAGTCCCTAAAAAATGAGGCATACACCTGCTATGAATTACTACCGTTTGTATGTTTAGTGTTGCGGACCCCAATAATTGTGCATCATGCGTGATGCGCTTCTCAGCGAACGATTTTAAATTCGTAAACATTTCTTAGTAAAAATAGGATAGAACAAATTAATCAATCGCCTGAATTTCCCGGGTCGTATCTGACAATTTAAGAATTTAGGAAAATTTCTACTTTTCTTTCGAGCAGAAGTCGAAACATGACAAATTTCTTTGCCTCGTATTTAATGCGGGAGGAGCTAAGCGTCAGTTGCTGACGAGCGTTTGCTCGGCAGCAACTGCCGAGTCACGCTTAGATAGAAGCGTCGGTATCGGCAAGCTCAATGTAGCTAAGACAACTGTGGCGCGTGCAGCGCTAAAAAGACAGCACGTCATTTACATCTGGTGAATGCGAAAACCTTGATTCAGCAGATAGACACATCAGACACAGAGTCTGAGCAGCGAGTGAACCAGAAGAGTACCAAGCAGCCTCACTTCGGCATCTGTGAATAGTCCTGACGCACGCCGCGCAAGCTGTAATGAGAAGTCCCAGGCTTGATTTTTGAACATTTTTAAAGTTTTTTAATATAAAAATCAACTTCGGAAGCGCTGTTATTCATTCGAAAGATCACTCACATAAACGTTCTTAATCAGCATAGGTGCGAGCTAACATAGCCACTCCGTGCTTTGACATAGCGCGTCGTCTGCTCGCATCCCACCAGCTGCGTCACAGGAGGGTGCCGTCGGGTGGCGCCGCCAAAACATCTGTGTAAGCAGAGCTCCAACTCGGGACACTTGAGCCTCCCGCCTCACCCGGATGATGGAAAGAGTGCAGACAATCACAGTCCGACTTCGCGACGACCGACTCCGAACTCGGTCGGACGCCTCGCATGCTGGCGTGAGAATGGGAGAGGAGGAAGACGACCAGCAACAGGAGCGAACAACACCGAGACGAAACAGATTTCAATCAATCGACTTATTTCTCCGTTTAAAAGGAAGGCAGGAGAAAAAAACAGCAAGGTTATTTTACGTCAAATCATGCAATGATGGTCTGGGTAAACTTTTAAATATACATATACTATATGTAAAGCCATGTTCTAGGAGGAGCATTCAGCTCTATGCAAACGCCGTAACTAATTTTCTTCCAGAAATATAAAATTTTCGAAGCTCAAGGCGTGGAGGTTGCCAGGGTTTCGCTCTGGTACTTCGCACACCCAGCCAATTTCACACCGAAGCATGTGCGTAGTAATGTTTCTTTCTACTCGTGAAAGGTTTACGACATCTTTTGGGGGTCGGTGGCCGACTGGGCTAGCGCACACCAGCTCGGAGCACGTGGAGCGAAAACTCGCTCTGCAGAACCCGGGGATCCCATGGGCTCAATCTCCACCTCTACCCGTTTCAATCTGGATGAGCATCGTACCGGCGTGCGGTCGTGTACCACTACTGCGTGCTGGACGCTAAAGACCCCAGGCTAGCGGTTGTACTGCACTGGGTAAATTGCTCATCTACAGCTGAGACACTAGACGCACTTTGGGGCTAACTTCCGGCTGTATAAACATACAAACAACACAATCATCATTATTATTATTAGCTTCGAAAATGTATATCCCCGTAAGATAGCTGGCAGTGCTGCTCACAAGAACATGACTTTAATAGCTATCTTTTTTACATAAATATTTAAAAAAAAGTGACCCGGACCCACGGTGCCCGGACCATTATTGCACAATCTGACGTGAAACGGACTTAGTCCGGGAATGACGGGTGCCATATGGGACTCCAAGCAGGAAATCAGACCAAATACGCTCTCGAGCTCTGAAATGACCTTTTATATATAAAAGGTCATTTCATATGAAATAAAAAAACTTATAGCTGTAATCTCGTAGGATGGTCCTACAAAACATTACGATTCGTATCGCCTTTTTTTTTTTTTTTTGCTGTAGCACAAAGTGTGCGAGTATTCGTGTGGCTAATAATCCCCCAGAAAAAACTAAAAAAAAAAGAAAGATTAGAATTGGAGCACAACTGAGTATGTAAGTAATTTTACCGAGGCTGAGATATATATGACGGTGTTTATACAAAACGCCCACCATTTTTGACAAGCTTTTCGTCATGTTTTTGTTCGTATTTCTTTTTGTAGTCCAAAACGATGCAAGTTGTAGTCATAGACACACAAAACAATACCACAACGCAGGAAAAAAATTTTCCCACGCACGCGCGCGCCTTTTTTATTTTCGGTGTTTTTCTTTCCCACTTTTCGCTTCTTTTTATTTGTGACGTAATGGATTATGAACTGTAAAAAGCTGTGTAAGCGACACTTTTATAATATTTAATAACGGAATTAGTAAAACATTGTTTTTTTTTAACGCAATTGCGAACGCACTACGGCCCCTTTTTTTCTTGAAATACCGAAAATCGGAGGCCGGTGTCATGTCCCCTCCTGGCTTTGTTTTCCTCCCTCGGAAAAGATGGCGGCGCCGCGACGCTCGTCACATGTAGCACTGAGGATGATCGGTGAGTCGTAGAATCGGACGAAGTTCTCTTTTTATGTGCTTGATGACCTCTCAGACTTGGAAGAGCGAATCGTCAAACGGTTAAAAGAACTGGGTTTGGCGTCTGTGTATCGTAGTTTCGGTTGTGACTCCGCCGGGGAAAGCCTTTCACGCAGAACCGGCGCGACGTGGCCCATCACGTCGCTCACAAAAGTCGACTGCGCGTTCTCTTCAATCTCACACCGTTTCAAAGAATTTTAGATCGCTGAGAAGGCCCTAAAGAACTTGCAAACTCGAAAGTGAAGCGTCGTCTGCTCACAGCGATAGGCGGCAAGCACGGAGAAGAGCGGTTGTTCGCGGGACGCGGGCGAGACACGACACTTCGGGTCGGGACGGCTCGGAGGTGTGAAAGAAACTCCAGTTGCAGGACGACTCAATCCTTGACGTCACTGCATTGGCGCGGATCGCGCGAGAACTTCAAAATCGGCTTTTGGAATTGTTTTTTTAATTTTATCTTTAGAAATATTGAGTTTTCAAGTTTCCAATCTGGAGGGTAACGTCCAAACATCACACTTCATTTCTCTTTTTTTTTTTTTTTTTTCAGTCTTAGCATTGCGCGAACCTGGAGAGAGTATCCTACTGTTCGCGCCGCACGAAGTTTGTTGCTCGGAAAATAACGGCCTTGGTTTTTTGCGACATTTATCGCTAGGAAGTTTGCGATGGTGCAGGATACATTATTCGAAAATTCCTCCCGTACCAAGTAAAGTCCCTCGATAAACGCTTTGCTAAGTAGTGACAGTGATTACTGTGCCGACGCGCTAGGTCCTTAGCCCGTGCCCGCGTTCCGTTTCCGGTTAGGAAGAACATGGCGGATTTGACTCGACCTCACTCTCGAGTAACGGTTTGACACCTTGGCGTTCGAAAACCTATCCGCGTTTAGCGTTGTTCTATCTGGACTGTCACGTGACATGACCCGCCGGAATAACTCGGAGGATTTCGAACACAGCCATGGTGGGCGAGTTAGGAAGAACATGGCGGACTGCGCGCTAGGAGCGAGGGAGGAGGCGGGAGGAGGACTTGTCGATACCTCGTACAGCGTTATGTAGCAATGTTAGTAGTACCAAGGTATTTCCTAAAAGTTTCATCGAATCGTTTACCGGATTCTACAAAACAGTTCATACAAATCGCTACAAAAGGCAGACTGCCTTTTGTACGATGTAGTAGCAGTGCGGCCGCGGCTCTAGGGACCGAAAACTGCAAGTCACTAGACCTTTTTTCTTTACGACGGTTTAGCCATGATGAAACACGTGCAGAAACATGACGAACACCACAATGCCTTTGACGCTCTCCGGTTGGTCCGATCGGAGGTGCTGTGAACAAATCCGCTGCTTTACCAATAGCGTCGAGACCTGTTATAACAAAGTCAACGGAATCGGAAATCCCTTCGCTATATCCGCTATTTCGATATAACCGACTTCGGTTATAACGAAGTGCGAAAGGGAATGGGAAATCATGCTCGCTTCACTGTTGCCACTATTTCGTTATAACCGACTTCGCTATAACCGGTCTCGACAGTACGTCTTAGCATTGCAAACGCTCGGTGGATGTCAGTTCGGCGACGAGACCCGCCGAAACGTGCTCACTCCCGCCCGCTCCAGGTTGTTGCACCACCGGGCCATGTACGGCCGGTTTCACAAGAAGCACCACGAGTGGACCGCCCCGGTGGCCATCACGGCCGTCTACTGCAGCCCGCTGGAACACCTGCTGTCCAACGTGCTGCCGACGGCGCTGGGGCCTGCCCTGCTGGGCTCCCACCCCGTCGTCCACTGGCTCTGGAGCGCCGTCACGGCGCCCTACGGCGTCGTCGTCCACTCGGGCTATCACCTGCCCCTGCTGCCGTCTCCGCAGATGCACGACTTCCACCACCTCAGGTGGAGACTCCGCGGGCGCAAGCCCTGCCCGTGAAGTGCGCAGTGGGGAAGCCTACTTCATCGAAGCACGCTTTAGAGAACGGGCACGGTTTATCGAAGCTCGGTTTAGAGAAAGCGGAACCTCAGTTTAGGAGACCCTGTTTCAAAAGGTTTTCCACTTCGCGCGTGTGTCACTGGGGCGCGTGTTAACCCCTCGGGCTGCACGTCTGCGGTGGTTCATTAAAAAATGTTTACTCACCTGGCCCATCTGCACAAGCCGCTTCGCGGCGACCGATTCGCTAAAAGAAGGCTCATTGCCATTTTCTTTAAACAGAGTTTCTCTGTTAAGGTCGGTAAAACGGCGTTCGCTAAAACGAGTTTCTCTAAACAGCGTGCCTCCGATGCAAGGTACTTACCGTCTTGTTACTTTTATCCAAACATGTGCACGTTACTGGAAAAAAGTAATCGACTACAATTACAATTACTCTCGCTTAAATCGTATTCAGTTAGATTACATGATTACTCGAGAGACGAAAATAATGGGCCGTTACTTGAAGCAGTAACCGTTACTTCTCCCAATTCAGATTTTCAAAACGCAAGTTCTCTGCCGATTGGAAAACGGGTCTTTTGTACTGTCCATTACTGGATTCGAATCACCGAATTAGAAACTACTCATTTTCTTAAGCCACCAGTTTTGGTAAACCATCCTCCTGTACGAGACTTCTTGGTTCGAGAATTCCTAGGTAGGAAAGTTGTACAAACAAAAGAGCGTCATTATAGAAACGGGAGGGGAAAAAAGTTATCTTAGTTATTCCAAAAGTAAGCATATGACTGTCACGATTACTTCCTAATAAATGTAATAAAATGATTACAAAATTACTCCAAAAAGTCATCGATTACGAGTAATTTGATTTCGTGTAATGAGTAACCGTACAAGTCTGCCTCTATCAAATATTCGCGAGATCCATATAACTTCTCAAACCCGAAATGGGTTTTAGATGGATGGGAATCACTGTTTCGGCGTGTTGTCGTTGGTAAAGTACGCCTCGCCCGAAACCGGGTTGTTTACGAGGGACAATAATAACGAAGGCGAGAAATGACTGGGTAAGTTTCCACATCATAGAAATCGCTTGAGTAGCCGTGCAATCCAAACCAAACGTTAGCTCTTGAAAGAAAACGACTAAATGAGTAAATGTAACCTAAAATATCGTGTTTTTTTTGTTTTTTTTAGGCGCAGTGTTTTGGCGTTTGTTCTCGTGCTTCGCGGCGTCGCCGTCGGCTTAATCGCGCGCGTTGCATTATTGGATGTCATGACGACCTATTCACCAATTCAATTTCCCGCTAAATTTACCGAAGAAACTGAACTGATGTGTAGGTCTGTGACGTCCCGTAATGCAACACTGCGCATTCAGTTTCCCGCTAAACTTAACGGTAAGGCTGACGTCACATGACCTCAACACCACTCAATTTCCCCGCTAAATTTGAACGGGGAATTGAATTGGGGTTGAGGTCACGTGACGTGCAAATTTCCCGCTAAATCTAGCTGAGAAACTGAATTTTCATAGGTGACGTGACCCGAAGTCATGTGACGTGCATTTTCCCGCTAAATTGAGCGGGGAAACTGAATTGGCTGGGGTCACTGGCGTCGATTTTCCAGCTAAATTTAGTGGGGAATCTGGGGAGGGGAGGTTATGGAGGTGGAGGGAAAGGAGGAGGAGGAAGGGGAGGGAGGTCCGGCTACTCCTCCTCCTTCGTACCTCCCTCCTCGTCTCGTACCTCCCCTCTTCTTCCTGCGTACCGTCCTGTCACGAAATATCGCAAAATCAAAATACCTCGACGTCTTAAAATATTTTTCTTTTTTTAAGATCAGGCAAGAGGCTTGTTTTAAGCAACATCGAAAAAAGTCAGCCATGAAATGCTACGCAGGGGCCAGGGCGATCCCTTCTTCCGGGGGACGCACCACCCAGGTCATCATCGCATCGTGCGTGATGCTGGCTCTCGAAATCTGATCCAGAGTGGTCATACGTTATGGATCGACATCCTGTATGCCGACCCAGAACGGTTGCCTGGCTGGAGTCTACACGCCAGCTGGTGTACTAGTGAATTATTTGCACACGGGAGCGGTAAGAGCTAAAACAACATGTACCCCGGCTGGCGACTGCTACACGCGTACTCACGAGTGCAGGACGAGGCGTCGACGCGAGTTGTCAGCCGCGAAACAACGCAGCAAGCGGCAGAAACGACGGTCGCTTACGGAAGGCTCAAAGACCAACTACAACATGAAGGGAGGGAGGAAGCGACGAGCTGGCGGATGGTGCGGGTCGCCTTTTGCCCAGCCTGTTTTGCACAACGCATCTCGCGCGTTGTCGCGTGGCGAGAAAGATGGTGGGCAGAGACTGAGCAAAGGTTGGGGACGCTTGAGACGGCCGACGCTTTCGCTTCCGTCCGATCTTGTATTGCAGACGGGGGCAGCGAGGGCCTATAAATAGGGTTCGAGTTTTCGGTTTAAACCGATAAAAACCGATAAAAGTACGCCGAATCCATTTTCGGAAATTCGGTTTTAACCGAAAAAGGTCAGTTTGTAGGTTCGGCGTTTTCGGTTTAATCCGATAAAACCGATAAAAGTACGTCTAATCCATTTTCTAAAATTCGGTTTTAACCAAAAAGGGTCACTTTTTTAGGGCCGCGTCGAGGTGGCCGGGGGAGGGTGGGAGGGGGGAGAGAGAGAGAGAGAGAGAGGGCTTTGCAATGTTCGACATTGTGTGACCTCTTTGTGATTGCTCTCTTCCGAAGTTCAGCATGCAACAAAAGAGGTCTTGGATTGGCCTTCGCGGGGCATCTGTGTCCTTTCTGTGATAGGGCTTAGTGTGTCAAGTTTCCGGTCCTAAAAAAAAAAGTTCGGATGTGGGCTAGTATAAGGTTTTTCGCTTCAAGCACTTCAGAGGACATCGAGGAAAGCCGTTAATACTTTTCTCAACACCCTCTTCCAAACTACCCTCTGGTTCAGAACATAAATGCAATGAATTTGTTTTGCCATTCCGCTGGTTCCTGCACGGTCATCACCTCAGACGGTCACGTCGTCAGAATGGGAAGGAAAAAGGAGCGCGCTTAAGATTATGCTCGCGAATTCCGCGATTTTGAAGTGTGTCCTGACGAAAGTTTCAGCGAAGACTATGTATGTATCTGTGCCATTATTCTACGAGTAATCACAAATATCAGAGCTACCAGGATCATCTGATCCGGTGTCCGATAGTGTTTATTTCATATTCACCGAAAAAAACCGGTAAACTTTCGTGGGCATAAATATACACCGAAAAAAACCGAAAATTGAATCTTGAAATAAACACCGAAAAAAGTACGCCGAATTTGGAAAAATAAAAACTGAAAACGCGGAACCCTACCTATAAACCACGTGTCCCTATGTATATCTGCGCACTGCCTTACCTATTATCATGTACGCTAGGGCTCAGCTGCTGGCGCTAGTGTTCTGTTAGAAATTGGAGCAGACGGCAACCAGTCGAAAATTTACTTCCGGTGATGCATTTCACAAGGAAAAGTGGGTGCGTTTTTTCTTCTCTGAGCTAAGAGCAAACGTTACGAATAATTATATCGCAGTGAAAATAGTGTTTACATTTCTCAATCACGTAAATGAAAATATTGGTTAGTGTACGGTGTTTTTCTGTCAAATTGTTGTCATTAAACGCAGAGTAAAAGCAGCTTCATACACGTATTTGTGTGCACTGTCGAGCGCTGTTAGCGCGAACACGGCGTCGGCTCTTTTCTGCATGGGGGAATTTACGGGCCAAGCAAACGAAGGGTACGTGGAAAACCAAGACAGACGGTCAGAACTACGCAGTAATATTGGATCAGTACCAAAGTTGAAAGCTGGTTCAGTAACTCCCTATGTTCGTAATAAATCATAATAAAGTTCGATTTGAAGTCTTTTTTTTATTCTTCCGGCCCTTGGGGGGGGGGAGGGTCTAAGCAGGAGGGGTACATAATCAATAAAGCAAACAACACAATAGAAAATTAAACGCGCACCAATATCCACAAAAAGCGTAGAACTTGCAAACACGACAAAATGACCTTCAACCTTAAAAAAACAAATGCACATGTACCACGCACAAAACTGGAAAAATAAAGTTTTGATACATAGCACATTTAGAAAGTAGATCATAATGCACAACGGACGGTAATTATGGCACGGAAATACACTTCCTAGAAAGGTGTCGTCATCTTGAAAAGCTGTAGGAGGTTAACCCGCTCCAATCATGAATCGTGTTGGAAAAAAAAAAAGAATACTTATATGTATTAGTTTGCGCAAAAAGTGGCTCGACAGATTGTAAGTGTTTCTGTCGTGACTGTCGTGTTTGGGAGTTTCGGATAGCGGATGGTTTCAAGGTTAATTTATGAAAATAAAGCGAGTGAAAAAAACTTCAATCTGAGGATTTTTCACTCGCGAGTGAAATAACTTCAATAAATAAGTATTGCGTTATTCTCTTTGCTCGAGCATATGCGAAGATGCTTGTCCTGCGCACGAAACATCACACGCGCGCTCGAAATTTTTACAAAGATAAGGCTGGAAACAGATGCCCGATAAACCGCGCTCGGCATTGGAAATAAGTAATAAAAAGAGGCACCTTTCCTAGCACACTTACCTTATTCTTCACGTTTTGAATGTTTTCAGCTTCATATAGTGACAGGACTGGCATATTAGTAATACATAGGCTGAGTTATCGGAATGCTGTCGAACCTTGAATACGCGCTACATTCGTTTCGAATGTTATTTTGCTTAGATATTCGTCGCTCGTGTTCGCCCACCTTCTGTGAAACACAGGTTTGGGCCTGAAATATAGCAATGTTTAACATTGTTCACTGCTGAAACAAAAAATGCTGTAAATAAAGCAATTACACTTTTAGAATGTTAATAAAGGTACATACTATTTCGTACGACCCACAACAACAAAAAAAAGATCTATGTTCTTTTCCGGCGAAGAGACAAAATGCACGCGCGTTTTCCGATAGGAATGCTCAGGAGCACCGCAGAAGTAGACTGGTTGATGTCTGCTTCAATTTGCATTCCGGAAGTCGTATAGAGGCGCGACGGGGCATGGGGAGGAGCCGAAGTTTCTATTAGAAGTTGCCTCGTCGTGGTGCGGTGCTCCAAGTGCTGATATGGTTCCGGGCCGAGCATCCCCTCACTTCCGAGCGCGGGGACTCGAAGGGCCGAGGAGAGCCGAGGAGCGGTCACGAAGGGAAGAAGACGTTTATACACGGGAATATTTACATCGTGATCTTTTCGGTTCAGTAGGTCTCTGAGAAGAGACAGTCTCTGCTAGGGCGTTCGAGCCCCGGCTAATGTAGCCCCTTAAAGAGCTGGTAGACCGAGGAGCTCCGACTGCACAATACAAACGAGCTGTGCTCGTCCCAGCCGGGAACACGGGCACAATGTCTGTCACCACGGGACGTCTCTGCAGTCTCGCCTGGACGCGGACCTCCCACGCTCGGCGTCGCCCGGAAGCCGCACCCCACCCACGCCGCGTCGGTCGGCATGTTCGGCGGCGCCAAAATGCCGAGCCCGAGACCCTGGTCAGTCGATGGGTGGTCGTTGGCGCTGCCAGGAAGCCGAACCCGCTGTCTGGGTGGCCGATCACAAGATTCACAACAGTGCGGACAGAGGGATTGGGGTGACGTCGCACTGGGCGCAGTCGGGCAGGGTAGAACTCGCAGGAGGGCTGGCGCACGGAAATTAGCCACTCATTGTGACGACGTCCGGACGCCGAAGGATCTGGCGACTGCTGGGCTGCCAGTTCTTCACATTGCTGCCGTTGAACACAAAGCGGCCTGCACAGATCGTCGAAACAAAACATCACCAAAATAAAGTCCGCGTCTTCCCTCCATTCCGACAAAGCAAACATCTGCAGACTGCAGGCGAAGCCGCGCATCGCTCCCCACCATAAAAGTGTCAAACCAGTGTCCCCTCCGAAGGGTAAGGCACGGACCACCGCAATAACGACGACGCCGATTACCGCCTAAAAACACAGTTGGGGGGACTCCGTGTCACACTATAACCGTTGCCTGGCTCGCTCTTTGGAGACCTGGTCGGTTTTTGTGACACACCGCAAAGTCGTCAGTCTCTAATAGTTCGGGAAATATGCAAATCTGAAGTGGTCCTGTGTCACCCAAAGGATGGCGCCAGTGTCTCTCCAAATGCGCAGCCTATAGGCACTTTACTTCGATGGTATGATGCACACATCGATGAGTTCTTGAATCCTCGATTGTTGTCTGCCCTTGAGAGAGGATGACATCCTCAATTTTCTTTCGAACGAGGCTTGAAATGTTCCCAGGACAACCGTAGACCAAACAGTATCTCGAAGGAAAATTTAAAAAAAAAATGTACGTATCCTGTCGCTTTTCCGGATGATAAGGACGTCCGGAGTTCTGGCAGCCGTTTGCTCGTTCACACCTACTTATCCGTCACGGTATGCATAGATGGCGGATGGACGCTTATGTTATCACTGAGACCGCTTTACAGACCCATTTCGAAACTCCCGTGCCGATTGTTAGAAGATCGAACCACAACACAATCGCGGAACAACCGATAGGGAACGTGAAAGTCATTCCATAAAAATTGGGTAAATTGCTTTCCAAATGTAATTTAATTACAATAACAATTACTTTGCTCCAAAAGTAGTTTAACTACAATTACAATTACTACTACGCGAAAGTAATTCATTGCAATTACAAATTACTTTTAAAAAGTAATGCAATTACTTTACAATTACTTATTTCTGAGAGTTACCCACCTTGGGCCATATAACTTTAAACGAGTTATATGGCCGCTGTATAAATGTCACGTATTGTACTTTCCTTTTATGAAATTTGTTAAATGAATTATAGAACTTAACAGTTTGGAGTAATGAACTCCTGCGTTCTTATATTCTCAATAAATAAAAATAAATTATTTTATATACTCCAAGACGCCCGATCGCTAAGCAAAATTGGGTTGACACACTTTTGTTAGCCAGGCAAATAAAAATGCGACAATTACAGTCATATCTGAATATTTTATTAGTGTTATATCAAACTACAATCGACACGCGCTAATACCACCACATACACCTACAAACGTTTCATGTTATTGTAAATTATGTACATTGAGTTGAAATAATAATGGCTCAGAAATTTATAAGAACCGAATCGGGGCTCCCGAATCAATGGTGACAAAATTCACAGGTGCGAGGTGAGTCTCCTTAGTGCTTATGCAAATGGTATCCAAGTCAAACCAACAAAAAATAAACTTGAAAATAATACAAGGAAACAAATATGCGACAGTACTGGTATAATAAAACTCACGTAAAAATGGCTGATAAGAGAAACTTGTAAACGACGTCAATCATTTAAAGAATACGACAACTTACGAAAACATTTCAGCCACGATGATTCGCTGCCTCTCTCTGTCTGTGGACGCGTAATATGCCGGATGTGGGTAACCGTAGCACGCGAACTGTGGTCGCTTCCATAAAACTAGTGTCACAATAGCAGCAACTCTCTTGCCAGGGATTCTGGGTTAATCCAGTGCACGGTAACACCCAAAAGCTCCTGAAATAGGTAATAAATTTAGGATCGTCATGTAGCTAATCATTAGGATAGCAATGATTGTATCGATGTCATGCGTCTCAAAAAGAAGACCGATTTGAATTTAGCATGGCAAGAACCAACTCGAAAAGTTCATGATATACTGTAAACGACTTCATTTTCGCGAATTTCGCGAATCGCCTACAATTCGCGAAAAATAGGTCCCGCGAACAATTCCGGTAAAATATAAACACATTGGAATCTATATTGCGATCCCACCGCGTCGCGAAAATTAGAACCCGCGAATTATTCCAAAACTCCGGCCTCTTGGACGCCTCGATTTCATGAATTACTTGAGCGTGTTTCAGCTGGAAGATATAGACGAGCCATTATTATTTTTTTATAACTGTAAGTATTATTGAAAGTGACAAGAAAGTTGCCTACCTGCAAATGTTTCCGCAAATTGGAGGTCGCCTTTCTGTTTGTTGAATATGTTTTCAGAGACGGTGCGCAGAGTTTGCACCTCACGATTATATTTTTTTCCATTGCTGCTAATCTGTTCAAAGAATTTTTCGTAAGAAGGCCACGGCAGCCTTTCCTTTTCCATTGTAGATAAGACTGTTGCAGGTTCTCAATGCAAAGCGACACTGCGCGCCTCGGGACGGTTACACAGGCCAGGACGAGAGGACAACGCGTGGAGGGTCACGATAGAGGTGTAAAAACAAAGTGCAAGCCACGCACGTGCGTGAGAAGCCCTCTATATAAGAAAAAAAGGCTTCAACGAAAAACAAATGTAACAAACAAACTCCCTACAGTCTAAAGCCGCGGTTTGTAAAGTTTCGGAATCTCGTCCAATCAGGTTGAGAAACGGTTGAAAGGGTTAGGGGTTAGAGCAAACACTAAATAATGAAAATTTATACAAAAAGGTAGACGAGGATTGGGAGAGGGAAGAGCAGTGTAGCAACAACGGTTGGAAGTAAGGCGGGGTGAGTCGTGTTAACGAGACCTGCTGCTTCTTCGCCTCGATGTTAGAGTAGCACGACTTACTGTTAGTGGTACCAACAGACGAGATAGAGGAGAGGGACGTGAAAAACTCATAAAGAAAAGAGAATAATTTCATGGACAATAAAAATCCCCAACCTTGACTGAAATATGTAAGCGAATATGCTAGCGGCGAAGACGCGTAAGGAGAACCTCGAACCTCCCCGCCTCGACCGGATGATGTGATCGGAGCCCAACCAGCTCGACTTCGACCCCCGATGCCCCCGGATGGGAATGAGAAATAAGAAAGACCCCTAGAAACACGAGCAACAGGAAGCGAACGAGACGAAGAGACAGATTCAACTACGACAGGAACGAAAACGGACGCGAATGTAGCCCTCATTTATCAAATTATTTCTCAAATTTTTCATTAAATCGTTTTACAGTCTACAAAACCCTTCATTCCGTTCTATCCCAACCTCTCTTTCCCATTCCTCCTTTCCCTCCTTTTGAGCAGGTTGGGATACGCTCTCTCCCCTGTCGCTTTGGCTGTACTGTCGTCTCCGTGGTCAGGGGGAAAAGCGCCGGCGCCGCAAAATCTTGCATAAGTAATTGTAATTGTGCCTGAAATTTTGCAATTACTGACGATAGAAAGTAATTAAATTACAATTCCTTTTACCCAAAAGTAATTAATTACAATTACAAATTAGCTAGGAAAAGTGCAATTAAATTACAGTAATTCAATTACTGTAATTGAATTACTATCCGAATACGCATAAAATGTCGAACGCCGGAGCTTAGCTAAACGCTCCGGCGTTCGACATAAAACAGCGGCAAAAGTGCAATGTCCCTGCGTTCATCACTTTTTTTTTCTTTTTCTGCTGGTGTGGCTCGAGAGCAAGCGTAAAGTGTGCCACGGCGTTACTGTTTTAGTCTGCCATTGTACAGGGACTCCACATAAATTTACTTACGCCGTTCGCAGACGAACCTAACTGCACTGCGGGGAACTTTCAATGGAATTCGCTATCAGTTTTTGCGGCTCTGGCACTCTTCGTCAGTGCACCACCTCACGTCCGATCGCAGCAGATGCTACGAGCCATCGAAGTGTGTAAGGAGCGAGTGTGCGGTGTGAGTACTTTTTGCAGTAGTGCGCTGTAGTGTGTGTTAATATGAGCCATCGGAGTCACTCCAAGGCCGTGAGGTTAAGTTTGGTAACCTTGGACCAGCGCGCGTGGAGAGCGTATCACGTGGTACGTTTGACAAGTTTGTGTGGCGCCCCTTACGGCGAACCGAGATGACGTCACGGCGAGGACAGAATTGTTCCCTGTCTCGCCCGCTCGCCTTGTGTAGGTTGTAAAAGCGTTAACTGTCGACACGCTCGTTTTTATACAGTTTTTATGCGCGTTTTGTAGGAAGTGTGAATTTTTATATGTGGTTTTATTGAGGAATAGCCTGTAGCCGCAGGCGAACTTCAACCAACATTTCAGGCATGGTTGACATGGCAGGCAGCGCATGAAGCACAGCCGCATAGTTTATAAAAGGAAGAAATGTGAGCCACACTTGCAGGAGCATAACGATAGATTTACATCTCACACAATCACTGCTGCTGATGGTCTGAGTGAATTGACAAGTTATGTATACTATTTCGTGTTTTTTTGTTGTATCTCCGCTTTTAAATAAAAACGCCAAAGCAGAAAAGCTGCATGCTGCTCAAGCAACATATTAACTATAGCCTGGGGCCAATGAGAGGGAATCACAAGTGCAGGGCAAAGTTAAGAAAGAGTAGAACAGGCATATACCGGTTATTTATTTATATCTGTTTACGTTTCTCGCATTTGACCAAAGCTGGATTCGGATAGTATTTCAATGGACTCCACTGGTGGTATCTAGAGACTTGCTTTTAAGTAATGCACAACAAACGTAAGTGAAGGTGTCTAGCCCGTTATTATTCCCTTCCTGACAATTTATGTTTTACAGGCTCTAAAATTGATATTTTAGCTCAATAAAATTGTGCTGAAGCTAAAACACCCAAAGCTTTTTTCACGCAAACTGTCACCCTCCACAGGTTCCACGTTTTCTGCTACTAGTGTAGCATGTTCCACTGTACAGCCTTTCGAACGCTTACTGTTCCTCATGTTTCTCTCTGTTGTCGGAGTGGCACGCGCGTAGTCCGGGTTGCGAGCTAATTTGCCGACCACCCAAAGGCCTTAGATATAAATGCCATTTGAAGTGCCTGCAAAGCGGGGTGTGATATTCTCCTAACTGATGGACATGCAAGAAATAGAATTTCAGCGTCTGAAACACTTGCGCCGCCGCTTCACCGACCCCTCGCACGACCGCCTTGTGTCGTCGTGTGGACAGACAAGGAGGTTCATCGGCGAAATTGCCTCCGCCGATAGCTTTTGGTACTTTTAATCTAATTATAAAGGTAAAAGTGACAAACACGCTAGACAAGGTACGGAGGCACGTCGGTGTCGGTCTTACCCAGCGTCTTGTACACCAAATAAACGTAGTCCCACTCCTTGGAGAGCTTGCGGCGCACAACGGCCGACGTTGACGGTGCCTTTCCCATCATTAGTTTGATTGTCCACGCTGTCTTTCGAGGCCGACGACCAGACACGAGTTTCTGCAAGGCAGAAGATCCTCCTCACCACGGGGGAGGAGAAAACAGGCGACAGTGGCAACACCTCCTAGAAACTAAGGCCGTAGCGCTCTTCTCGTGACGTCGCAAAGGAAGGCCATCGGGGCGCGCGTCGAAGCGAATGCAGCGCGCGTGGATCGACCGTCGTAACGCGCTTTTAGTCACATACGCGTAGGTCAGCATGATCGCAAACCAGTAAACGGGGGCAGGGAAGCGAGCGGGATGCGAAATCGCGAAGCAGTCCTTCCCCTGACAACACGGTACACGGTCGTGTTCGCTCTCGGCTCACTAAAACCGTGCAGTACAGCCAAAGCTACAGGGGAGAGGGGTATCCCGACCTGTTCAAGATAAGGAAAGGAGGAACAGGGAATCCCAGCCCTTATTTCTTGTTCCTCCTTTCCCTCTTCTTGGAAAGGTTGGCATATGCTCTCTCCCCTTTAGCTTTGACTGTACTGCACGGCTTTAGTGAGACGGAGTATAGCTCATCCGGTGAGTGTAACTGCACCCATGCTCAAGGGAAACATTATGCTGCGCGACAAGATTCCAACATGACTCAAACCACGTCATCCCCAACTTTCTTAGACATCCGCTTCTCTGCTAAATGCGCAATAAAATGAGAATTTCACCTCAACAACACACATCACAGTCTCCCGGGATAATTTTAGATGACAGTAATAAAATATAAACAAAGGGTAATAAAACTTGTGGACGTGTATAGTTCTTATTCTACGGCTCTAAAATTGTTTTTATCGTTATCTATAGGCGCCGCATTAGCAAAATGATCAATTTATGATTTTCCTGAAATATCGCAATGCTCCCGAGAACTGTAATGGC
>JAZHYW010040867.1:0-19350 GCA_037355805.1 Ixodes ricinus | reverse complement strand
AGCCTTGCGCGCGCGCGCTTTGGGATTTTGAAGGCTATGTGTGAGCCTCGGTCTTGAAGTTGCCACTACTCCCCCTTCTAGAACACAGTAGCGGAAAGAATGGACTTTCTGTAGCGGCGACGACCAGGGACGAGATCGAAATCTCTGCAAAGTGTCGCCTATCGCTTTGAAATATTAACCCACCTGTGACCTGGCCCACGCGTACACGCGCACGCCACTTCGCGGCGCCCCGCCGGCGGCCCAAGCTAGGCCCAAGCCCCCTAAGCAACACCCCCTAGACAACAACGCCGTAGTGCTGATAGAGATGTCGTAATCAGCGAAAGCCAGCGCTGATCACAGATTGGACACGACGATTGCGTCAACGTTTCGGCTCAAACTTGACTCGAAGCCGACCTCTAACGCAGCACTCGTTTCCAATCTGTGTCCAGCGTTGGCCTTCGCTGGTGACGCAAAAATGTCAGTACTACGGCCATGCCTTCTGGGCGGTGTTGCACCACTTTAGTTGCACCAAGAGTCCAGCGACACCGCTGCAGCTACACCTCTACACTGCGACGCAGAACGGAAAACGCGGGCGCGGCGCGCTGCCGCTGCCGTGCGGCCGCGCGCGGCGCTGGCGGCTGGCGGCGGCGGCGTTTGAGAACTTTATTTTTGTCTTTTCTTTACTACTTCTCAATTCTCACCGCATCCGCCGGGTGGTGAGCAGCATGGCGATGTTGAATTCTCACGGTGTTGACGTCAATGGTATCGACTTCGACCAGGCCACGGATCAAAGTGCTACCGGTTCTAGCAAGGATCACGCTACCATCACAGTCTCTTCGACAGCATCTCTCCGGTAAGCACGTTGAAGCTTCGACAACTAGGCCTCGCCGCCGCAATGGGCAGGTCGCTTCCTTTCGTCGTCTTGGCAACCGTGACACTCGGCCGACCTCAGCCTTGCTCCAGCTGTGACAGATGGCGGCACAGGTTGTTACGAAAAGAACTCTTTCAGTCGGTCGACAACAAAGAACGGCGTGCAACGTCGCCCCTTTGGAAGCTTCGACACCAACGGCAACTGGGCGTATTTGGTGCCTCGTGAGTCGGATGACGTCAACGTAACGTTCAGAATATTCCTAGGACCGCTTCAGGCGCCTATCGACTACCGACCGGCTAGTGACGCCGAAATTCCAAGCGCACTCCTGTCTAGGAACTTTACCATCGTCTGCCACGGACTACCTCGCAGATTAGCCGCACCTGCTGACACTCTGGTCCAAGCTCTCCTGCAGCACCAAGACAGGAACGTACTTGAGATCCTATGGAACGTTGTCGACTGTCAATTAAACGGCTCGGATTTCTATTACTGTCCCGAAAACGCGAAGTCCAGTGACAGCCGTTGGTACCAACAGGCCGCGAGCGATGCGCGCCTCGTGGCGCGAGCCACGGCAAGAACGCTAAACAGACTCGTCAACAATTACGACTACGACCTAACCCGCGTGCACTTCATTGGCTTCGGGTTGGGAGCGCACGTCGGTGGCTTCGTGGCTCACGAACTGGGCTACACCGGGAACGTGTTGGGCCGATTGACGGCTCTTGATGCTGCGTCACCACTCTTCGAGTCCCGAGGCCTAAGTCGGCTCTCCCCCAGCAGCGCGCTCCGAGTGGAGGCGATTCACACGGGAGGTGCCAGGCCCTGCGGTTTGGGCATGGCCGGCCCTCTGGGAACGCTGGACATCTACGTCAACGGTGGCGAGCGCCAGCCGCACTGCAAGAGTGACAGAATGTGTTCGCATCTTGCATCTCTGGGCTACTATGCCCAGTCAGTGGAGAAGTGTCTTGCTGATGCTGCAAACACGCCGCTTCCGGGGTACTGGACAGACATCACTGGCATCGTGGATGTCGGTAGGTCGTCGCTAAGGTGCTTGCGACTGTCGAGCAACGACTCAGTGACTGTGGGTGCTTCGAAAAGCGCCTCCATCGTGGCCCAGTGGACCTTGGTTGTGACCTTGCACACGCTCCTGGTTACGTGCTGGGAGCTGGCGCACATTCCTGCGCTATTCTGAACGACCAAAAATTGCATAATGCCAAGGTAGAAGACTGGTAAGCATGGCAAACCAACCACTAAGGCAGAATACTCTATTGTAAAAGAAACTGCTCTTTTGTGAATTTTCAATAGGCTTATCAGTATCCAGTCTGCAGTCTCGCATGTGGGCAGTGCAGTCTCCAAGCTGTTATTTCCACCTATTTTCTTTGGTTCCTAGTTTTAGTCAATTTCAACCACCAAATATATTTGTCTTGTTTTCTGTGTAGAATTTGAAGGTCATACATTTATGTGGATTAGCATGTTCTGAAGCATTATGAAAGGCCAGTCACCTTTCTTGAATGTTGAAAAGAAACGTGTAAAGTGTGCCTTACGGGGATTTCTGAAAAAAATAATGTATGTTAGTCAGCATTTATATTTATTTTTGCGTTTTGCACACTGCTCAGGATTTTATGGGTTACGGTTGTTGAGCGTACTTGAGAAAGACACTATATTTATGTATGTCTACTCTTGCAAAAAGTTTTTTAATGTTCTTGCTGTGAATACACAGAACCTGACTGGCTTTGTTCCAATAAAAAAAGATGTTATAATATCCCCCTTGGTTTGTTGTGTTTTAATTTTATCTTTGTAAAAGAGAAGAAAGAAGAAAAAAAACTTTTAGCCTGTCATTAAGTTTGTTTAATGGGAGATAGAGGGAAGGTGGGGCTGATGTTGAACAAAAGATATTTGATTTGTTTTCGGTATAGAATTTGGAGCTCATACATTTATGTGGATTAGCATGTTCTGAAGCATTATGAAAGGTCAGTCACCTTTCTTGAATGTTGAAAAGAAATGTGTAAAGTGTGCCTTATGGGGATTTCTCAAAGAATAATGCACGTTAGTCGGCATTTATATTTATTTTTGCGTTTTGCACACTGCTCAGGATTTTTTGAGTTGCGGTTGTTGAGCGTACCTGAAATACACTATATGTATGTATGTCTACTCTTGCAAAAAGTTTTTAATCTTCTTGCTGTGAATACACAAACCTTGACTGGCTTTGTTCCTGTAAAAAGATGTTATATTCCCCTCAGTTTGTTGTCTTTTAATTTTATCTTCGTAAAAAAAGAAGGAAAAAAATCTTTTAGCCTGTCATTAAGTTTGTCTAATGGGAGATAGAGGGAAGGTGAGGCTGATATTGAGCAAACACACTGCCAAAGTATTGCAGCGTTCCACCAAGCAAGGCAGAGCATGGTGATCAAATTTGCTTTGTGCAGCTTATTTAGTCCTAATGCTGCTCTTCGTTAAGATTTCCGATAAACAAAAACCCTCGCCCGCCTACACGCACACACACACTACACAGCGAACACCAATCCTGCATTCAAACTTACTGTGTCGCAGACTATCAGTCAGCTGCTTGAAGGAGGAGGGATCGCCATCGCTAGTTCTTTGCTTAGCTTCCAAATCTTTGAAAACAAACTGGTATGGTGATGTAACCTCACGTTTCACACATCAACACCAACTTGCCAAAGTCGTCGCACATGGCAGTGCGTCCTCGATGACACAAACAGCGTGTGCGGTACTGCTGAGGATGTGATACGTCCTTGTCACGCTTGAACTAGGGATGCATTTTTCGTTCAGGTTCGGTCTTTGGCGGCCTGTCGGCTTGTCTCCGCGACGTTACAGCGTTGCTGGAGACTCTACCCGCTGGAGCTCTGGGTAGAGGGCCGAGATGGGCTTGAGGGACAGAAGGACCCGGTGTCTTTGGAAGGCCTCGCTTCTGCGGAAGGACGCGTCGGTGCCGTGCAGCCAGTCCAGGATCCCCAAGATGCCGTAGTTCTCGTGAAACCTGCCGACAGGAAAACGAAACAAAAACTCGACCGTGAATGCTTGCAATGCTGCTCGCACATCCTCGGGCATCAGGATGTCATCATATAGACGTGTACGTTTGTTGTTGTTTGCGCCGCACGAGCATGGCCACCTTTCTGTGACATTCCGTGGAATCAAAAGTTTTCAAGGAAATATCAAAATTCTAATTAATTTGCGTTAAATGATATCGGAGCCAGGGTGTCAGTCGGAACCGAACCGAACCGAAAACGGAACAGAGACCGGTACTTTTAGCCGAACCGGAACTGCAGACCGAGACCAGTCTTCGCCGCCATCTTGGAACTGAACCGGAACCGAACCGAAAAAAAATATAACGGTAACCGGTTCAAAACGGTTCAAGGTAATTTCTTTTTCTTTTGCTAGTATCACAAAATGAACATATGGGAATAAAATTAAGCTGTATTTCTATCCTATTGATCAAATCGTCATATACAGAGATTGCAACGTATAGTAAATGGTAAGTTTTCGTGGCGCTTTTGTATTGGCACTATGATAAACCGTGTGTCACGTTGTCACGTGACGTCATGGTGTCAATACATGTTGTCAAAAAACGTCACGTGACTCGTGACGTCACGTCACGACTGCGATCAACATCGATTTAATTTGAGGAAGTCACTAAATGTAATTAACCTTGTTGACGGCGGTGACGTAACATGATATCACGATTCTGTACCGAGAGTCACGTGACATCGTGACGTAGCGATTTTCATAACCTTTAGTCGAGTGCTCGGGTTCATGATAATCACCGTCGCCAAACATTTGGGTAACGGCTAATGTACACTTAGATATGATAATAGTCCGACATTAGCAATATCTGAGCTCAACCCAAGCTTCTGCTTTTCAAACCCTTAGCCGCCTGAGGCATGACTATGATGAACACTGACAGTATATAATTAGCGTCAGATCACGTGGCCGCTTGTTCAAATGGCGAGTTGAGGGAGGGAAAACTTATTTTTATTTTTTCTGCATCTGCTATTGCGCGAGGGGAAAACTAATGGATATTTTGCAAGCTATCAACGTAAGGGTTCTTCTTAGCAGTATTTATTGAAAGTACAAAAAATGTTGCAAGACCAATTTTACATCATTGAGGCACCCAAACAATTTTTCGTTGTTTCTGAACTGCATCGAAAGATGTCCCGAGAATAGCAGTATTGAAATGACTAAATTCGACTTAATAATATGACGTTACATAGAACTAGATGTGTGAACAAAAGAAATACACAAAAAAGATTTTATGACCTCAGAGTGGCAGCCGAACGTTGGCAGTCACTGTAAGATTCTCACACGGCGTCGTTCTCAAGTTTTTGCCCAAGTTTCGACCTCCTCTGTATTTTGCTTAAAGAAGCCATGAAAGATTTCTTTACATCACTAAATTCTACTCAGTATACTCCCTAGCGTTAGTAACTGAGTGAAATTGCGCTGTTCTTCTCTTCTAGGCATGGCAGTCGCCAAAAAATGAGAGAAATGAGCATCGTTCATTCCTCACTCAGGGCCAGAAGCGGCCACGTGGCTAGTGCTTATACTTATGGTGCCAACGTTATTACATACCTTGCGCTGCGGTTGGAAATGAAGAAAACGCATGCTGAGCTCCAGGCATTGTTAGAGTTCAGTTATTCTCATCACCGCAGTGGTTGGACCGAGCCACCATGGAGAATAGAAGGGTAGGAGAGGGCATGACGTCATCCGCGTAGCCTCCACAAGCCATGCTCCCTTGACGCCTTCGCCTCTTTCACATTTCCTCCTTACTCTCTCCACTTATCACGTAGCATGACCACATCACGTGACCGTAGCTAGCCTTCGTCTAGCTATGGTGTACTAGAATACACCACAGTCACCTTCGTCGATAAAACCTACCGGGACGGAGCGCGCAAGCCGCAAGGATCCTCCTACAGTCAACCATCCATCTCGCACGTGACATGTCACACCGTCGCCAAATGAGATCCGCGGTCACGCTGGGCTACAAAATCATTTAAACTTTTATGACTAGAGCTTACCAATATTGCAACGTGCCCTCTCCTAATACTTCTAACCTCCTTGGCCTACCAAGTGTCCGCCGAGGCATTGCTTGTTACGAGCCGATGTACAGTGCTCACGCAGTTCTCCTGTTCAATTCATGAACCGAGCTCGACTGTCGTCAGGCGGGTGGGACGATCCCACAATTACGACATCAATCTTTGCGAAGACAAGACTAAAAGAAACAGTCTCATTTTAGCCTCGCAATTACGCAACGACAAAAAGCTTCTGAATCAGTGGTGGCCTGTGCAGTATGCTTGGGTCAGACTAGGACCAGTACGCCTCGGAAAAGTCATGAACATTCCAACCCGATATCGTTTTTATGACCCCTTCAAACTTCACGGGGTGCAAAATAGAAGCAGTGAATGGTTGCTGTTGACGAAGTGACAAGTAAAATTGTCGAGATTAGCACACACGAACGGAGGAGGCGATTCCTCAGGAATACTATCAGCCCTTTCCACTCTGGTGAAGAAGGAAGACCAGCGAAGCTGTGCTATGGTGGAAATGAAGAAATGGCCGGCGGAAGTCGGCAAGCCACAGTCGAAAGGCTCGAAAGGTTGCCGCCATCTATGCGCGACGGCGGCAACTTGAACAACCGGCAAGCCGGTTGTCTGGTTGCCGTCGTCATAATCGATGGCGGTAGCTGTCCAGAGTTTAGTGTCATCATTTGTTTACTAACGGACGTCACTGGGAAAACTAGTAGCTGCTCCGCTGTAAAAAGTGTGTGTGGTGGGGGAGGGGGAGGGGGGGGAGGTGTTAGTTTTAAAAGCATATGTGTTGTGAGTTCCTCTTCCCTGAATCTTTGGCGCGGATCAAAAAGCGTGACCCCGGAAACTACTTCGTGTGCAAAAACGCACTTGCCAAAAAGCACGTTTTTGTCGTTCCGGAGCACGCGCCGTTCCTCACGACGATGCACTAAGAATAATAATACGTGCCTTTAAAATACTTGGCTGCAGAGCTTGGTCCTCCTGCAGCGTGCATTTTGCACCATCGAATTCAATTTTCTCAGCAAGATGAAATCCAATGATGACGTCGCGATGCACTACCATGTTAAACAGTTCAGCTTTCTGGTGAAATGTGATGCTCGCAACACTAACTAATGACCATTTGCTATATTACCCAGACATCAAGGAGAATGCAGGGATTGGTGTTCCACGCGCCACACGCACGCCTTCCCCGTATAAAAGATTCGAAGTAAATAACCAAAATAAAGCGTTGACGAACGCACAGTGCAAGATGCCATTTGTTTTAGAGTGTTTGCTTTAGAAAAGTTTACTGCTGACGCAGCACGTGCGGCGCGCGGAACGCCAATCCCTGCATTCTAGTGATGCTTGGGTAATATAGCAATAGGTCTATAGATGTCCCTAATTGTAAAGTAGTGCAGTTTTTATAGCAGTCTCGCGATGATATATGGAAGCCTGGAAAATATTAGAGCGCATGACTATTTAAGCATAGTGTTGTAAAGTGAGGCTCAAAGCAGTGACGTAAAACCGAATATAACATTAGCCTCCCGAGGCAGTATTTCGCGAAGTTTCGAGCTCATGCAAGGTGATGAAATGTAATTTATACTAGGTTTTAGAATCTTTGTCTATCTCTCCTGTTTATGTAAAATTATAAATTTCATGGCGTGCATCTTTACGTATCACTCTGGGTAAGGCGTTCTGTAAGGGATTATTTAGAAAAATAAAACTAATTATCTCTCTCTTTTTGAGCATTTCATGTATTTGACATCCAATCTGTCATGTGACGCACAGTTTTTTGGCGTACCTTACTTCGCGATGTTTCACATATTATCACAAACAGAAAAAACTACTTTTATGAGACTCCACGCTCATGAGTTTCGACTATCGTCCCTTCCGCGTCGGTCTCAAGCAGTTATGTGAACTTTATAAAGTAAAATTTATTGATCGTTATAAAAATGTATTTAATTACTAACTGAATATTTGACAACATAAATAAGGGGCCAACCACCCTAAAGCAATGCCCCCCAAATTATCTGAAGAGTGTTCGTGAATCTTTTCCAGCGTTTTTATTCTCGACCGGCACGTTTTGCTTGTAAGTGATATGGGACAGCCTTACACATTCCTGATTTTGAAGCTAATTTAAATAACTATGTGTTCCTCACACATATAACTTCTCAAACATATAGAAGTCTGTTTTTGCCTCTTTTATGTGGTGAACATTACTTTATGTGTCTATGGGCTGGACTAAAAAACAAAGTAAACAAGGGCGCGCGGCAGAACTATGACGATTACACTACGCAAACCGTAGAAAATGTCAATTAAGTAGCTGCCATGTCGAGTGGGACGTGAAATACTACTTCGTTTTACTTAATAAACAATTATCTTGGAGGACGCTAAAGGAGATAAGCGGTTTTTGGGGCAAGCACTTTTGGTGCGAAGGCGTTAAGGAAGTGTCAGTGAATGAGTATCTTCAGTTTTAGAAGGCAGAACCGCCTATTAATCACGCAGGAATAAAATACGTGCGGACTCTTTCCTGTACTTGCGAGGACCAATGAAATTATCGTATGTTTGAAAATTTTGGCGGCCTTTGTAAAGTTTCGCTAAAGAAACAATTTTCAGTTTATTTAAATATGTTGTGCATGATAATTTCACAAGACGTAAAATAGTTCTAGTTTAGAATACGCGATACTGCAATTATCGTTTCACAAACAAGGGACTACGTTTTCTCCTTGCCTTCCTCCGCGGGGGTGAATTTCCCGTTCCCCGGGATGCGCGGAAGCGCACGTATCTGCGCGCACATGGCGTCGGTGTTGATCATCGACGTGGACGGCGTGGTGAAAGCTCATCGTTCCGCGTAAAAGCGCTATCCTTGACTGTGAATTTTCGTCGTGTGTCGTTATGATAACCCAGCACGTACTAGAAGGGAAGACCCACCTACTCGTGCGGCGATGCCGTGGCGGCACTCTCAAGACAGCAGAAACGCCCGTGCCGTCGTGTTTGTTTACTTCGACTACAGTGGTGCTTTCTAAGCATTTGTGTCCTCGAACATCGCCCGGATTTCTTATTTGGCGCATTTCATGCGTGTGCTCAAGTTCAAGGTATTACTGGCGCGTACCGTATAAAGGACGCGAAGTTTCACGCGTTTTCATCACCGGAGAAAAGTTGATTAGTGTTAGCAATCCTGAACGATTGCAACGTCTATCTGATCACGAAATCATATTTCTACGTTGCTATATCGCTGCTAAGATTACATTGTCTTTTATAATCGTAGAAAAATGCGTGTGGCGATATTTGTACTATTGCAATGTCGTGTATAGAGTCGTGATCGTCCAAGACGGCGTACGGCATCTTTTTATTTTCTTTTTTCATCCACTGTACCCTGCAAGCCTATCAAGAAAAATCAATAATAAAGCTTTAGGCTATAGAAAACTGTCTGTCTCTATTCTGTTACGGCATTGAGTAGCAGTGCGTCCCCTTTTTAGAGGGGCCGCTGATGCTAGTAGTAATTGCAGGTGTGTACGCGCGGCGCAGAGCTGTCGTTCCGGTCGCTCCGGTTGCAACGGACGCAGTCGTAGGTACGCGCTCGTTGCACATGTCTGAACCAGCCTTCCCCCGTCCTCCCGAGGCGAAAGTCAACGTGGCGACATCGTTTGACATCACGTAACAGAGGTAACGCTGCGATGTCAAACGTTGGTTTGGTTACGACCTGCCCCAACCGCAAATCGAAGAACGCCCGAAAAGGTCTGCGTTTCATCGTCCTCGGAACCCGAACAGGACTCCGAAGCGCTGCTATCGTCCACATCGCACGTCGGAGTGGCGTCATAGGAAATCATCCCCAGGTCGGCTGTCCGCCGAAGAATTTCAACCTCCAACGGCATCAGGTCCTCGAGCGTAGAGAACGCCGCCATGATCGAAGCTCGAATGACAAAGAGGTTCGGCCGATGCGGCTACCTCCGGATCACTGCGCGACGGAACGTCGTCCAACGCCATTGGCCCGAGATACTTTTGATAAGCGTGCGAGGACCAATGAGAGTGGTTTCGTTTTCGGATGGATCCGAGGTTTGGCGGCCTTCAATTACATTTTATTAAAGAAATAATCACCGTATGACTATACTATTTGGTTTTTAGGGATACTTGGGGCGTCTAAATTCAGCTGTCATCATCAAAACACGAACTCAAAAACCACTTGAGTGTCCTTTAAGCTTCGCCTTTAAAAGTGGAACGCGATAACCTTAACGGGCCTCGTTTGCATCGCATTCTCATTTGCCGTGAAAGCGTGCCTCGCGTGGCCAAGTCAAAAGCGTCTGACTCGCAACCGAAGGGTCGTGGGTTCGAATTCCGCTTAAGACTCTTCATTTTCTTTTTTTTTAAGGCAAAGGAATTACTTTAAAAGAGAAATAATTTGAGACATACGGCGACCTCTAATTCGCATTACATGACATGTTTTAATCACACTCATTCGACGCGTGATGTCACGTTTGCACGTGAGCATTGTGGAGTTGTTTGAACTTCTTGCGCGAGGGCATGTAGCTCTGACGTCATCACCCTATCGACCAATCAAGATTTTCCAGTCACGCCGCCGACATCGGCTTTTCTGCGACATGAGCTCCTTAACGCTATCGCGTTAAAATCATCAATTAGCAAGGGTGATGCTCATTTTCAGATTAAATTGACCGGCATCTTGTCAAGGACAAACCTCAACAGCCAGGATATACCAGCTTATCCTGTATAAGAAAATGTTCACTTGGGCAAGCGCTATTTTGGGCCAGATTCGATTTGAGTGCGAAGGTACTGTATAGACTAAAGTGCACAATTGCGATTACTCCTTGCTGCATGATTAGTCGCATGCATCCGGTGCTGAGTGTACACAATATTTGGTTAGAACAACAAGCATTTTGATTGTTGCTCGGTGTTTTTCTATAAAAAATAGACTGAAAATAATTATTCTAAAACTTTTGTGACATTATGAAAATGTCATTGCTTTTCTAGCTCAGTTGTGTGGTCATCTTATACATATTTATTGTGAAGCGTATTTCGTAAACCATATTTCGTAATATATACGGCCACGAGGTCCAAATTTTATAATTTTATGTGATGTATTTTTTTTTCCTTGGTTCAAGGACACAATCACGATTTCACTTTTAGTACTGCGGCACAAAGTTGTACCAATCACGGGTATTTTAGGCGACCTACGACTTCGCGACAATATTTTATACCGTGTAAATAAATCAGCTTAAACTTTAAGAAATACAGTATAGTCTAAATTTCAAGCTGATCTATTTACAGGTATGTACCAACTAAGCTCAACTCTTCACTCTGGTACTTAAACATTTTGATTCAGGTAAAATATATTTTACTGGTAAACAAAAGGATGTTGAGTCATATGAACACGACATTATGTACGTTAATGTAGATTTTCTTCTACTTTTGCGTCAAAATTAAATAACTGAATTTCATATTTTGGTACGTACAAACAAAGTAAAATGCACGGACGATCGAAGAAACTATATAGTTAATCGTTTCACGGCGTAAATAGTGTATATGGCCAGAACAACGCGGAAAAGATATTCTCAATTTAGCGGTTCAAACCGGTTCGAGACCGGTTCGAACCGGTTTGAACCGTTATTTTGCTCCCCGGAACTGAACCGGAACCGAACCGAAAGCCGTAAACCCGAACCGAAACCGAACCGATAAAAATTTCGGTTCGACACTCTGATCCAGGCCATTACAGTTCTCGGGAGCATTTGCGATATTTCAGGAAAAATCATAAATTGATCATTTTGCTAATGCAGCGCCTATAGATAACGATAAAAACAATTTTAGAGCCGTAGAATAAGAACTATACACGTCCACAAGTTTGATTACTCTCTGTTTATATTTTATTACTGCCATCTAAAATTATCCCGGGAGACTGTAATGTGTGTTGTTCAGGTGAAATTCTCATTTTATTGCGCATTTAGCAGAGAAGCGGATGTCTAAGAAAGTTGGGGATGACGTGGTTTGAGTCAGGTTGGAATCTGGTTGCGCAGCGCATGTTTCCCTTGAGCATGGGTGCATTTACACTCACCAGATGAGCTATACTCCGTCTCACTAAAGCCGTGCAGTACAGTCAAAGCTAAAGGGGAGAGAGCATATGCCAACCTTTCCAAGAAGAGGGAAAGGAGGAACAAGAGATAAGGGCTGGGATTCCCCTGTTCCTCCTTGCCCTTATCTTGAACAGGTCGAGATACCCCTCTCCCCTGTAGCTTCTGGTTGTACTGCACGGTCTTAGTGAGCCGAGACTCGAGAGCGAACACAACCGTGTACCGTGTTGTCAGGGAAGGACAGCTTCGCGATTTTGCATCCTGCTCGCTTCCCTGCCCCCGTTTACTGGTTTGCGATCATGCTGACCTACGCGTATGTGACTAATGGCGAATTCCCACTGGTCGTTTTGGAGCGCGCCGGGATCGACTCTTCGCAGCGAGCCTATTTCACTGGGCGATCGGAATCGAGACGGACGTGTTCCACGGGTCGTTTTGGACTAGCTCCCCGCTTCGGATCTCGATCTGGACCCGAGAAAAGTCGCTCCGACGATTTCGGCGGATTCAACCGGAAACCAGCCGGGCCAGCCCTCGGCGCACACACGTGACTTCGCTTTCTCGCGGGGCATCTCGCCTGATCTCGCCCGTCTCGCCTCAGAAGAATTCGTAATGGCCGCTTGCTTACTCCTTGGCTCGACAGCCGGTTCGTTTTCCAGGAAGGAGAAGAGAAGGTTTTGCCGCTACGGGCATTCCGGCAATCTTTGCTAGAAGCTCCTGAGCCATTCCTGCCGCTCGTGCGTCGAGCACGTGTTAGCGCCGCGATTGCAAAACGTCTTGAAACGACCGCGGCGACCGCAGAAGGGGATTCCCGGGCAGTTGAATGATGGGAAGGCATCCGCCGATCCCGGAGCAGTGGTCAGTCATGTTCCACTGAGGATGCTGAGGATCCGTAGGCGGCGCGACCCCGTTCGGATCGTCTGCTCCATTCCGGATCGGGTCAGCTGACCCCGGCAGCGCGCTCCAAAACGCCCAGTGGAATTCGCCATAAAAGCGCGTTACGACGGTCGATCCACGCGCGCTGCATTCGCTTCGATGCGGGCCCCGATGGCCTTCCTTTGCGACGTCACGAGAAGAGCGCCACGGCCTTAGTTTCTAGGAGGTGTTGCCACTGTCGCCTGTTTTCTCTCTCCCCCGTGGTGAGGAAGATCTTCTGCCTTGCAGAAACTCGTGTCTGGTCGTCGGCCTCGAAAGACAGCGTGGACAATCAAACTAATGATGGGAAAGGCACCGTCAATGTCGGCCGTTGTACGCACGCAAGCTCTCCAAGGAGTGGGACTACGTTTATTTGGTGTACAAGACGCTGGGTAAGACCGATACCGACGTGCCTCCGTACCTTGTCTAGCGTGTTTGTCACTTTTACGCTTTATGATTGGATTAAAAGCACCAAAAGCTATCGGCGGAGGCAATTCCGCCAATGAACCTCCTTGTCCGTCCACACGACACAAGGCGATCGTGCGAGGGGTCGGTCATGCGGCGGCGCAAGTGTTTCAGACGCTGGAACTCTGTTTCTTGCATGTCCATCAGTTAGGAGAATATCACACCCCGCTTTGCAGGGCACTTCAAATGGCATTTATATCTAAAACCTTTGGGTGGTCGGCAAATTAGCTCGCAACCCGGACTACGCGCGTGCCACTCCGACAACAGAGAGAAACATGAGGAACAGTAAGCGTTCGAAAGGCTGTACAGTGGAACATGCTACACTAGTAGCACAAAACGTGGAACCGTGTGGAGGGTGACAGTTTGCGTGAAAAAGCTTCGGGTGTTTTAGCTTCAGCACAATTTTATTGAGCTAAAATCTAAATTTTAGAGCCTGTAAAACATAAATTGTCAGGAAGGGAATAATAACGGACTAGACACCTTCACTTACGTTTGTTGTGCATTACCTAAAAGCAAGTCTCTAGATACCACCAGTGGAGTCCATTGAAATAATATCCGAATCCAGCTTTGGTCAAATGCGAGAAACGTAAACAGATATAAATAAATAACCGGTATATGCCTGTTCTACTCTTTCTTAACTTTGCCTTGCACTTGTGATTCCCTCTCATTGGCCCCAGGCTATAGTTAATATGTTGCTTGAGCAGCATGCAGCTTTTCTGCTTTGGCGTTTTTATTTGAAAGCGGAGATACAAATAAAAAAAATAACACGAAATAGTATACATAACTTCGTCAATTCACTCAGACCATCAGCAGCAGTGATTGTGTGAGATGTAAATCTATCGCTATGCTCCTGCAAGTGTGGCTACATTTTCTTTTTCATAAACCACGCGGCTGTGTCTCATGCGCGGCCTGCCCTGTCAACCATGCCTGAAATGTTGGTTGAAGTCTCGCCTGCGGCTACAGGCTATTCCTCAATAAAACCACATATGAAAATTCACACTTCCTACAAAAAACGCGCATAAAAACTGTAAATAAAAACGAGCGTGCCGACAGTTAGCGCTTTTACAACCTACACAAAGGCGAGCGGGCGAGACAGGGAACAATTCTGTCCTCGCCGTGACGTCATCTCGGTTCGCCGTAAGGGGGCGCCACACAAACTTCTCAAACGTACCACGTGATACGCTCTCCACGCGCGCTGGTCCAAGGTTACCAAACTTAACCTCACGGCCTTGAGTGACTTGATGGCTCTATTAACAGACACTACAGCGCACTACTGCAAAAGTACTACACCGGCACTCGCCCTTACACACTTCGATGGCTCAGCATCTGCTGCGATCGGACGTGAGGTGGTGCACTGACGAAGAGTGCCAGAGCCGCAAAACTGATACAGCGAATTCCATTGAATAGTTCCCCGCAGTGCAGTTAGGTTCGTCTGCGAACGGCGTGAGTAAATTTATGTGGAGTCCCTGTACAATGGCAGACTAAAACAGTAACGCCGTGGCACACTTTACGCTTGCTCTCGAGCCACACCAGCAGAAAAAGAAAAGAAAAAGTGATGAACGCAGGGACATTGCACTTTTGCCGCTGTTTGATGTCGAACGCCGGAGCGTTTAGCTAAGCTCCGGCGTTCGACATTTTATGCGTATTTGGATAGTAATTCAATTACAGTAATTTAATTACTTTTCCTCATTGTATCGCTAATTTGTAATTGTGATTAATTAATTTTGGCTAAAAGGAATTGTAATTTAATTACTTTCTATCGTCAGTAATTGCAAAATTTCAGGCACAATTACAATTACTTATGCAAGATTTTGCGGCGCCGGCGCTTTTCCCCCTGACCACGGAGACGACAGTACAGCCAAAGCGACAGGGGAAAGAGCGATGAACATCGCAACCTGCTCAAAAGGAGGGAAAGGAGGAATGGGAAAGAGAGGTTAGGATAGAACGGAATGAAGGGTTTTTGCAGACTGTAAAACGATTTAATGAAAAATTTGAGAAATAATTTGATAAATGAGGGCTACATTCGCGTCCGTTTTCGTTCCTGTCGTAGTTGAATCTGTCTCTTCGTCTCGTTCACTTCCTGTTGCTCGTGTTTCTAGGGGTCTTTCTTATTTCTCATTCCCATCCGGGGGCATCGCTGGTCGAAGTCGAACTGGTTGGGCTCCCATCACATCATCCGGTCGAGGCGGGGAGCTTCGAGGTTCTCCTTACGCGTCTTCGCCGCTAGCATATTCGCTTTCATATTTCAGTCAAGGTTGGGGATTTTTATGGTCCATGAAACTATTCTCTTTTCTTTATGAGTTTTTCCACGTCCCTCTCCTCTATCTCGTCTGTTGGTACCACTAACAGTAAGTCGTGCTACTCTAACATCGAGGCGAAGAAGCAGCAGGTCTCGTTAACACGACTCACCCCGCCTTAGCTTCCAACCGTTTTTGCTACACTGCTCTTCCCTTTCCCCATCCTCGTCTACCTTTTGTATAAATTTCCATTATTCAGTGTTTGCTCTAACCCCTAACACTTTCAACCGGTTCTCAACCTGATTGGACGAGATTCCGAAACTTTACAAACCGCGGCTTTAGACTGCAGGGAGCTTGTTTGTAACATTTGTTTTTTGTTGAAGCCTTTTTTTTTTTATAGAGGGCTTTTTACGGACGTGCGTGGCGTGGCTTGCACTTTGTTTTACACCTCTATCGTGACCCTCCACGCGTTGTCCTCTCGTCCCGGCCTGTGTAACCGTCCCGAGGCGCGCGTGCAGTGTCGCTTTGCATTGAGAACCTGCAACAGTCTTATCTACAATGAAAAAGGAAAGACTGCCGTGGCCTTCTTACGAAAAATTCTTCGAACAGATTAGCAGCAATGGAAAAAATATAAGCGTGAGGTGCAAACTCTGCGCACCGTCTCTGAAAACATATTCAACAAACAGAAAGGCGACCTCCAATTTGCGGAAACATTTGCAGATAGGCAACTGTCTTGTCACTTTCAATAATACTTACAGTTATAAAAAAAATAGTAATAGCTCGTCTATATTTTCCAGCTGAAACACGCTCAAGTAATTCATGAAATCGAGGCGTCCAAGAGGCCGGAGTTTTGGAATAATTCGCGGGTTCTAATTTTCGCGACGCGGTGGGATCGCAGTACAGATTCCAATGTGTTTATATTTTACCGGAATTGTTCGCAGGACCTGTTTTTGGCGAATTGTAGGCGATTCGCAAAATGCGAAAATGAAGTCGTTTACAGTATATCATGAACTTTTCGAGTTGGTTCTTGCCATGGTAAATTCAGATCGGTCTTCTTTTGAGATGCATAACATCGATACAATCATTGCTATCCTAATGATTAGCTACATGACGATCCTAAATTTATTACCTATTTCAGGATCGTTTTGGGTGTTACCGTGCACTGGATTAACCCAGAACTCCTGGCAAGAGAGTTGCTGCTATTGTGACACTAGTTTTATGGAAGCGACCACAGTTCGCTTGCTCGGTTATCCACGTCCGGCATATTACGCGCCCACAGACATAGAAAGGCAGCCAATCATCGTGGCTGAAATGTTTTCGTAAGTTGTCGTATTCTTTAATTGATTGACGTCGTTTACAGGTTTCTCTTATCAGCCATTTTTACGTGAGTTTTGTTATACCAGTACTGTGGACTATTGTTTTCTTTGTCTTATTTTCAACTTTATTTTTTGTTGGTTTGACTTGGATACCATTTGCGTAAGCACTAAGGAGACTCACCAAGCACATGTGAATTTTGTTACCATTGATTAGGGAGCCCCGATTCGTTTCTTATAAATTTGTGAGCCATTATTATTTCAACTCAATGTACATAATTTACAATAAACGTTTGTAGGTGTATGTGGTGGTATTAGCGCGTGTCGATTGTAGTTTGATATAACACTAATAAAATATTGAGATATGACTGTAATTCTCGCATTTTTATTTGCCTGGCTAACAAAAGTGTGTCAACCCAATTTTGCTTAGCCTTCGGGCGTCTTGGAGTATATAAATATATTTATTTTCATTCATTGAGAATATAAGAACGCAGGAGTTCATTACTCCAAACCGTTAAGTTCTATAATTCATTGAACAAATTTCATAAAAGGAAACTACCATACGTGACATTTATACAGCGGCCGTATAACTCGTTTAAAGTTATATGGCCCAACGTGGGTAACTCTCAGAAATAAGTAATTGTAAAGTAATTGCATTACTTTTTAAAAGTAATTTGTAATTGCAATGAATTACTTTCGCGTAGTGTTAATTGTAATTGTAATTAAACTACTTTTGGAGCAAAGTAATTGTTATTGCAATTAAATTACATTTGGAAAGTAATTTACCCAATTTTTATGTAATGACTTCCACGTTCCCCTATCGGTTGTTCCGCGATTGAGTTGTGGTTCGATCTTCTAACAATCGGCGCGGGATTTTCGAAATGGGTCTGTAAAGCGGTCTCAGTGATAACCTAAGCGTCCATCCGCCATCTATGCATACCGTGACGGACAAGTAGGTGTGAACGAGCAAAACGGCGCCAGAACTCCGGACGTCCTTATCATCCGGAAAAGCGACAGGATGCGTACATTTTTTTTTAAATTTTCCTTCGAGATACTGTTTGGTCACGGTGTCCTAGGAACATTTCAAGCCTCGTTCGAAATAAAATGGAGAGTGTCATCCTCTCTCAAGGGCAGACAACAATCGAGGATTCCAAGAACTCATCGATATGTGCATATACAATCGAAGCAAGTTCCCATAGGCTGCACATTTGGAGAGACACTGGCGCCATCCTTCGGGTGACCCTACAACACTTCAGATCTGCGCATATATTTCCCGAACTATTATAGATTGACGACTTTGCTGTGTGTCTCGGGTTTTTATTACCATGAATCACTACCAGCTCGTCTGTTTTTTTTTTTAAGTATTGTCGCAGTGACGAGAGGTGCCCTTTCCCCTCGCGGGATCTATCTTGGACAGGGACCTCCTCGCCACTTCAAGGGGCTACATTAGCCGGTGCTCGGACTCCTACAGAGACATCTGTTCTCTTTTCAGAGACCTGCTGAACCGAAAGATCACGATGTAAATATTCCCGTGTATAAACGTTTTCCTCCCTTCGTGAACGCTCCTCGGCACCCTACTCCTCGGCCTCTTCGAGTCCCCGCGCTCGGAAGTGAAGGGATGCTCGGCCCGGAACCATATCAGCACCTGGAGCACCGCACCACGACGAGGCAACTTCTAGAAACTTCGGCTCCTCCTCGCAAGCCCCGTCGTGCTCTTCTCATACGACTTCCGGAATGCAAATTGAAGCAGACATCAACCAGTCTACTTCTGCGGTGCTCCTGAGCATTCCTATCGGAAAACGCGCGTGCATTTTGTCTCTTCGCCGGAAAAGAACATAGATCTTTTTTTGTTTGTTTTGTTTGGGTCGTACGAAATAGTATGTACCTTTATTAACATTCTAAAAGTGTAATTGCTTTATTTACAGCATTTTTTGTTTCAGCAGTGAACAATGTTAAACTTTGCTATATTTTAGGCCCAAACCTGTGTTTCACAGAATCACAGAAGGTGTGCAAACACGAGCGACGAATCTAAGCAAAATAACATTCGAAACGAATGTAGAGCGTGTTCAAAGTTCGCCGGCATTCCGATAACTCAGCTTATATATTGCTAATATGCCAGTCCTGTCAGTATATTAAGCACGTGAAGAATAAGGTAAGTGTGCTAGGAAAGGTACCTCTTTTTATAACTTATTTCCAATGCCGGGCGGGGCTTATCGGGCATCTGTTTCCTGGCTTATCTTTGCAAAAATTTCGAGCGCGCGGGTGATGTTTCGTACCTAGGACAAGCATCTTCGCACATGTGCTCCAGCAAAGAGAATAACGCAATACTTATTTATTGAAGTTATTTCACTCGCGAGTGAAAAATCCTCAAACTGAAGTTTCTTCCACTCTCGCTTTATTTTCATAAATTAGCCTTGAAACCATCCGCTATCCAGAACTCCCAAACACGACAATCACGACAGAAACACTTGCAATCTGTCGAGCCTCTTT
>JAZHYW010040864.1:0-10594 GCA_037355805.1 Ixodes ricinus | reverse complement strand
TACTTCGTTGAACACGTATTGCTTAGTGTTTCTTGTTTTCTCGCTGTCGCCGTGATTGTCCTTTTATCTTCACGTGGACGGAGAGTGGCAATCAGTTATCTCTCGACTCGGTGCGTTTAATTTGACCCTTTGACGGTTGTCGCCGTATATCAACGTTACTAGAACCACTTAGTTGGGAAACCGCCATAGAGCCTGATCTGAAAAAGTGGACACCAATCCGTACTCAGGACCGAGCTACAGTGGCGATCCCAACGCCGCCATTTCTCTCGCAGCGGCCACTCGAGGAACTGCACGTGACTTCTATTTTGGATTTAATCGGCAACTGTGGCGCCGAACGAGATACGGCGGAAGGGGTTTCAGGGGCCCGCCCGACTCTCCCAAGCGGACGTGCCGCGAATTACTATCAGTCAGTCACAGTTTTGAGAGTGAGGAAATCAAAGGAAGTGTTGCTGAGCCACGTGGCTCGGTATGTCACCTTTCGAATTACTACCGAAGTTATGAATGCGCCTAGACCGGGACGCGCTACCTGAAATCATCGCTGAGACATGGTTGTATAAAAACAATATTAATTGTGCCACAAAACCTTGCAAAGTAAAAATTTTAGAAAACATCACGCGCCATTCATTTTGTACTGAACTCCAATAAAAGTTACCACACACAAAAGAGTGTGTTCCGTTGTCTTTTTACGCAAAAACATGCTTTCTAAAAAAGCTCAAGGTGACCACAGAAAGACAAAGTATAAAGAGTGGCGCTGTTTTTGTACAGGGTGTCACAAAGAAAATTTACACGGTTTTTATTTCCGCAAAAATAAACTAGGCATCGTCGAACGCTCATTCTCTGCCCAAAGGTAGCGCTAGAGGTCACAACCAGATGCCAAAGTTTCAGCCCGATCCGATAACTTAATCAAAAGTTATAAAAATAATTTTCTGAAAATTTCAATGGAAAAATGGCGGTCGACGGAGTTTTCGAATACATGGGGCTCTATGGCACCAGAAACCGAAAACGAGCGAAAATGGGCTCCATTTTCTCATTGAAATTTTCAGAAAATCACTTATAACTTTTGATTAAGTTATCGGATCGGGCTGAAACTTTGGCATCTGGTTGTGACCTCTAGCGTACCTTTGGGCGGAGAATGAGCGTTCGGAGATGCCTAGTTTACTTTTGCGGAAATAAAAAACCCTGTAAATTTTCTTTTGTGACAGCCTGTATTTAGCTCGGTCTCGGTGGAAGCCAGCGGCCCAGGTTTCCACGGTGAGTTTCCCAACTGAGTGTTCTAGTAACATAGCAGTACATTCACCATGGTGATTACATATTAGAAAAGGACCACCCAAATGCGAAACTTCGCATAACGCGGGCTGTATCGCTATTTGTTGTCTTTCGCGAACTATAAACGTTACATTTGGATGGCTTTTAGTTTTGCCGGGCTGATTATAATTTTAAAATTAGAAGCTCTGCGCACAATGCCTACTTCGCGTACAGGCCGCTCTTGCTGTAGTGACGGTGTCTTCCGAATCAGACTTTCATCATTTTTTGGAATTAAATTCAGAGAATAAAAGCTCATCATCAGATGAACAAGTTCATATTACTTACAGCACGACTAGGACAAGGACAGACAAGGAGAAAAGCCTGTGTTTTTCTCCTGTCTGTCCTTGTCCTAGTCGCGCTATATGTAATATCTTACTTAACTCGCCCAATTGTCCATTTTGCTAGATGAACAAGCTTTGTAAAGGTATACGTCCGGTTAGGAATCTGAAGGCGCTGGAATGTCGTGGAAACTAAGCGCCAAAATGAAATCGAATGAAAGAAAGGTGCCAACATTTTGCCTTCAATCATAATATTCATTTAATGCTTCTAAGACTGAAGAGCTTGCAAGCAATGCACCTGCTCCTGCCAGCTAGTTAAAAAAAGAAAAAAATACTAGTCTTTTTGAAAACAAAGCCGGCCCACTCGGAAACATACTTCAAATAAAAGAATCTCGATAATCAAGGGGTTAAAGATTAACTGCTTTTTTTTGTTAGAGCATTTATTATCTTAGAGCAAAGCCTTCTAATTTTATTGTCTGTGTATTCACTTCTACAAATTTGAGTGAGATAGGGCGAGGTGAGGTGCTTACTTTTGGCGCGTAGCATCAAAATAATTCCTTGGGCCGCTTTGTTATTTGCTTGCAAACAGAAACTAGCTCTATGATGTTGTAGTAAATCAGCAGAAGACAGCTCGCTTACTACGAAAAACTGCGTCTATTGTATTCTCGTCTTAGAGCCATGTGTCTACGCGAACAACCGTGCAATCTTAAACGGGGTGCTGGCATACGACTCGCTGTACAATTCCGCTTTGGAAAGCAGATAAATGGACTCTTCCGTTTTCTGGAATATTCGTACCAATTTTTGTTGGGCAGAAAGACTGTGAGAGCTAAAAACACAGGACATATGTTCATATCCTTCATCGTTATGACGTCTTTCGCGAAATGATCACGACGTAGCTTGCTAGGGCCGTCTTCCGTGACACCGCATTACCCAACCTACTCAGTTTCACAAAAAAGGTCGCAACCGAAAGTAGATTCTCACGAAGGCCATAAAGCAACGCTAAAAACGCATCGTTACAACAACCCATAGTGCCTTTGCTACGATCGGTTAAACCAATCACGCGCAGAAAAAAAAAGAACAACGCCGGATCACTGCATTTACTGCACCTGATAGGTTTAGCTGGAGATACTAAACTCACAAAAACAACGAGCGCCATGATTATGCACTTTTTGGGGCTTCTGGTTCGGCTTCGTCCAAGGACGTTTAAATAGGGCAGGACGCGGCATGGCCCCATGCCCAGCGATGCCGGAAACGGAGCTCAGTCCCAGGCTGCCTTGCGTACCGACTCGTTCTCACTTTCTCTGATCGAACGTTTCTAGATCATCTCAGTTGTGGAACTCCCGCGGAGATGGGTACTCTCCTCACTCACTTCATTTCGCCTCCCGTCGTTTGAAGCGCCATCTAGATTTTCGTTCCATAACTGCGCGTTCCGTAGGGCAGAGTTGAAACGCCATCTAGACGCCGTTCTCCAAAACGTATTTATTTCATAGAATATCCTGCAGTTACCATAGCAGCCGTCCGCCCCATCAAACGACGGGAGGCGAACCGTGGTGACAGAGAGGTCTGTTCGTGCACCTAGCCTCTGTGAGCAGTTCCGCAACTGAGCTAATCTAATAACGTTTGCTCTGATCCAAACTCCATCATCTGCTCGCCACCCGGTGCCCGGTCGACTGCGTTAGGCTTAGTCTACGGCTTCTCCGTGCCTTGCTCGCTGTCGCAGCTGGCGTTTGATACGATCGGCGCAGCAAAACACGTTTTGATGCAAACCGACAATTCTCTTCACGGCGGAGGAAACGAACACCTGCTGGAAGCAGGCCTGCACGGCTTTCTCAACCCACGGTGCCATTCTCAGCGTTCGTGGATACGACGCCTGATACGCTCGCGTTCAAAAGTTGCGCTATGAAGAAGCTCCTGGCGCGGTGTCGAGAGGTTCCGCTACACGCACGACTTCCTACTGGTCAGGCAAGTGTTGGGCTTCAAATCTCACCTGTCTGACACCTACACAGTGGACGCCGCGGTGAAAAAAGTGGCAAACAACCGCGTTGCCATGGCATTGCCGTGACAACGTGGTTGTTTGCCCCATATTTTTATGGCGGCGTCCGTTAGTTGAGTTTCCTAATCACAATAAAAATACAGCCGAGACTGTGGTAAGAGATGGGGATCTTACTAAAAGAAATAAAATACACTGGAAAAGGATCGTCTCAGTGGACACCCTGCAGATCTAACTCAGTGCCGATACACGCGCCTCTCGCGGCGGCGTCGCGCGTACTCATCGGGAAGCGACCTTGGCAGTCGCAGCTCGACTGCAGTGATACACCAGTGATTGTCGCAAGGTTGACTTGCCTGCAGGGGCTACCCCATTTGCGAAAGCGCTAGAGCAGCATGGGTGGCGGCGGACTTTACCGCTCTCCCTACGCTGACTCGAAAGTGGCTGCGTGCGAAGCTGTTCGCTGGGCGATCGTTAGCGGCTCCTAGCGGGCGCAGGGTGCCCATAGCCGAGAGAATGAGGAGATATTTCGTGGCCAAGCCTACTTCCGTTACACTTCGCTTCGTGTATGGAGAGTACGGACGCCACCTACTGCCCTTATAACCTCTTTGGCTTCATCGGATTGTAGCGTCGGTAGGCGCTCGGACATTAAGGTAAACGGAGTTTTGAAGCTCTCGGTTCAGTTCCGGAGCTGAGACACTCCGGGCTGGACAGAAATTTCTTTGACGTTCACGTTGAAGGCCCTGACGTGGCTCCGCCTAGTCAACACAACCAACACTTAGTTTCTGCTTAACTCCAGACGCAGACGACGCTGCTTGGTAATGGAACTAATCAAGCAGCGTCAAAGCGCAAGTCATTGAGCATTTTCTGTTTATGGTTGGTGGTTGGTGCGAGCACCATGACGGTGCAATTTTGACGCTATCTGATAGGTCTCGTGAGTTCCTAGGGTCGGTTGCGTCTTGAGTTGAGGTGAAACGAAGTATAGATATAAAAGACGGTAGGATTGAGTGCATTTTCAACGCCACTCTAAGAAGGCGAAGGCGGGGCTTGGATTGGATATGAGTGCCGCTTCAGCGTATGGCCGACACTCGTCTCCTTACTGATTGGAGACTTGTCTCAGCTGAACGCTGACGTAACACTCGTGTTCAGTGTGTTGGCCTTCTTAGAGTGGCGTTCAAAGCTCAACGGCCTTCTTGACTTGACGCTGTAGGCCTAGATTTAGCGGCTCTGCGCCTAGTGCGTATGACGTTTTAGGCCTGTACTGCGTGTTCTGCCGGTTCTGCTGACGTCTGAATAAATGTCGGATCCAACTGAAAGGCTGGGAGACAGACACACGACTGAGTCCGAGGCCAAATTCCACTTACTGTGCTCAATAAAAGCTGTATTTCGTGCTTTAACCAGTTACGTCTTTCTTTGAATCGCCAACTGTTGCGTGACGGCGCTTAATTTTAGGAAGCCAATGGCGGCGCAAGTCAGCAGACTGAACTGAAAGACACCATTTTGTTGAAGGGGAATACATTTCGTCATGCGCGTCTGTTGCTTTTACATGTAAAAGAAAGTATCAGGGGACTTTATGCTCGAGTGGTTTATCCATTGATATAACAAAACAAAAAATGCAATGACAGCCATAACGTGCCTCTTTGGTGCTGCTTGATTGGTCGGCACGTTTCACCGACTTCGCTTTCCTTTCGCGATTCTTCCCAGCGGCAGATCGCAGCGTCATACATGTTATTTTTGTTTCTTGGTTGTCAACTAGATGCGCCCGAGTTTCCAATGGACCTTTTCCGAGAAGCATTCTGCGCACGCGCGAGTGCCCGATGTCAAGCGGCGGAAGTCGGCACAAAAAATGGAGGAAATTCGGAAGGAGGCTGTGGATCAGCTAGTAGAACACGTAATTGCAGCATATATGTATATGATTGTGTTACATAACAAAAGAAAGTGGACGGAAATAAAACACGACGTTTGGGTGGACGCCACAGATGTCCCTCTTTAAAGTCGCGTTGGGCACGCACCGCTGCTCAGAGAGCGAAGAAACTGGTAGCGTCGCTCCCATTATCGATTGGTAGCGCAGGTAGGTTACTTCCTCAGTTTTTAGTTCGTGCAGCCACCGCCCGGTGCCGTCGGTATGTGGAAAATCTCCATTAGAACGAATCAACTTGTTATGACTCCGCCGTAGCAGACGCCCTTGAGCCGTAGGAATCAGAACGACGGAACGCGCGTGGCCAATGCCCCAGCTGGTACAGACTTGGCGTTCCTAGTGTGACGTGATGCTGGGGAAAACAACTGCTCTCAGAATGTCACGCCAGCTGCACAAGGCGCTCGCATCAAACTCAGGGAATGGTTTTGGCCCACGTCCAATGCATTGCCGAGAAAGGAAGCTCCGTGTCTATCTCTCGAACTGGTTTAGTGACTTTGGCACGAGCGGGGAGTTTTCGTTCGCTCGCCGCTGTGTGCCGTCCTTACGCACAAAATGTTCAATACTGTGTTCTTTTAGACTTCTCGGAGTCCCTGCCGTCACGGGTACGGATGACGGGGTATTGACACTATGCGGAATCGCTAACGTCATTGAACTCTCGCGTGCTAACGCGGCTTGTGAAGACGATAACATCCCAACAACCTTTCTTAAAAATTGAAAAGTAAACATTTCGGCAAAATCTGCCTGGTTAGGTGAGTATTAAGAAAAGGAACTGGAAGTACTCTAACCAACTGGTTTAAATTTCCCGACGTTTCGCGGCCTGCTCGATCGCTTGTTCACGGGTGACTTATTTGGCTGGGTGTTCGTCTTTCTCTTCTCCTTGTCGCTGCCGTTAAAATCCGAACACCCAGCCAAATAAGTCACCCGTGAACAAGCGACCGAGCAGGCCGCGAAACGTCGGGAAATTTAAACCAGTTGGTTAGAGTACTTCCAGTTCCTTTTCTTAATACTCACCTAACCAGGCAGATTTTGCCGAAATGTTTACTTTTCAATCACTACGCGCTGACTACGGCCTAGAGGTAGTTAAACTTGTCAAACGGTATGTACACCTGAGCAGCTCCGTCTCCATCTTCAAGACTCACCTCGCTTTCAACAAGACCTGTAAGAATCTACACCTGATCCCGAAGAGCCTACGCCTGAAAAGGTTGGTTCATTCTGCTGAAGGGCACCGTATCATTGACCAAGCCGAACGTCGTCTACTAGACGCTAGGACACAAGAATGTCGTGAGACATTGCGGAAAAAAGACCTTGACCTTTTCTTTCTACGACGGCAACTTGAATGTCGTGTGCCTGATGTATTTCCGGCCATCGAGGAATTCGCCAGGTCTGCTGCTTTCTCGACCACCAGCAGAAAAGAAGCAGAACACAAGAACAAACTTGTTTCTCTTCAAGGTCGCTCTACCTTACCTGAGACATCTAGCAAAGGTTTCGTCAAAAACCTTTCTTCGAAAGTCCTCTCCCCGACCGAGATCCTTGTGTTGGCGAAAGGAAGAAAATTCAATTTTACAACTGTGCATCCTCCCCTGGCATTGATTGCAGCTTCCGTTGAAGAGGGCGTACAGAAGCTAGACTTTGACGTCCGCGAGGAAGCACGCTTAAAAGCCATTGGTGTACTATCAAAGATAAACCCAAGGAGACATCTAAACTACAACCCTGAAGAAAAATCCGCCATCAGAAAGCTAAGGGAAGATAACAACATCGTGATCCTCCCAGCTGACAAAGGAAATACCACCGTGCTGTTAGACCGCGCAGACTACGAAAAGAAGGTGCTCGAACTTCTGAACACGGATGACTACAAGAAACTACTAAAGGACCCAACATCAAAAGTTCAAGCAGTCCTAAACAAGACACTTTTTTCTATCTTCGGAAAATATCCAGAATCTCGGGCCCTCTACCTGAACCTCATCTGCCGGAATGGCTCAACACCTGCGTTCTACGGCTTACCAAAAATTCACAAACCAGGAATCCCTCTTCGTCCAATAGTGGACTTCACGACGTCACCACTACGGGCTTTGTCTAATCATCTCCATCGTCTGCTTCTTCCACTCATGGGAAAAACAAGCACGCATGTTGAAAACACTGCCCACTTCATTGAACTAGCTTCGAACTTACAAGTGAGCGACGACGAGAGTCTTGTTTCTTTTGATGTAGTGTCCCTATTTACAAGTATCCCCATTCAGCTCGCAGTGTCCGTCATCAGAACGGCACTTACGTCAGAACACAACTCTCCCTGAGAGAACCCAGCTATCCGTGAACGAAATCTGCCGCCTACTGGAACTGTGCCTGACGAACACCTATTTCTCTTTCGCTGGTAGTTTCTACAAGCAAAGTAGTGGAACCGCCATGGGAGCTGCTGTGTCCGTCACAGTAGCCAACCTCACAATGGAAGCCATCGAAACAAAGGCATTAAGCACGTTCCTTCCGACACCCACTATGTTTCTTCGCTACGTTGACGATTGCTTCTGCGTCGTGAAAACCAGCGAAGTTGACCGCCTACACATACACCTTAATTCAATCGAACCAAATATTCAATTTACAGTAGAACGTGAATCTAACGGTTGCATTCCATTTCTGGATGTTTCTGTGAAAAAATCAGGCAACCTTTTAACATTTCAGGTGTATAGAAAACCAACGCACACCGGACGATACCTAAATTTTTTATCAGACCACCCTACATCTCACAAATCTTCAGTAGTTTCGGCACTATTTCGACGTGCCATCACGGTGTGCTCCACAGATAAGGCACTTAAAGAGGAAGTGGACATTATAAAACGGGACCTTCGAAAAAACGCATACCCAACAAGATTCGTCAACAATATCTACAAGAAACTTTGCCACCCATCTGCAGCCGAGAAAACCCATCCCTCCAGCCGCATGTGCGTCCCGTACCTCAGAGGCACGAGCGAAGTTCTCACCCGTGCCCTCAGACCATACGGCATTGCAGTGACACACAAGCCCGTCTCGACCATTGGCCATCATCTTCCTCTTCCAAAAGATCGTCATCCAAAAGAAAAAGCCCAAGGCCTTGTTTACCGCATTCCTTGCGCCGACTGCAAAGCCTCATATGTAGGAGAAACCAAGAACTTCACCGAACGTCTTCGCAGACATAAATATGATGTAAAAAAGAAGGACGTGCAAGGAAACGCTCTAGCGGAACATGCAGAAAAGACCAACCACGTCATCGACTTTGACAGCAGTTCCGTCCTGGACACCGAAAGAAACTGGAAAAAACGACTCTATTTAGAGTCCTGGCATATCCAGCATACCAAGAACAACCTGAACCGGTCGATCGGTACCCTACCAAGCAGCTATATTCACGGACTTCGAGGGGTCACAAAAGAAGAAGACGATTTTAACGGCAGCGACAAGGAGAAGAGAAAGACGAACACCCAGCCAAATAAGTCACCCGTGAACAAGCGACCGAGCAGGCCGCGAAACGTCGGGAAATTTAAACCAGTTGGTTAGAGTACTTCCAGTTCCTTTTCTTAAAAATTAATAAGGAAAAAAATTGCTATTTTCTTGTGTAGCCTTTTTCAAGCATCACTTGATTCATTCGAATTACCTAACGACGGGAAATTGGAAAAAGTTATCCCTGTGTGTAAATATGAATACCCGCAATGATCTGTCTAATTACAGACCCATTTCGGTTACAATCATCGGATATAAATTATTCGAGCACGTCATTTACTCCGATGTCATGGGCCACATTACTAACTTAAACTAGTTTCACCTACACGAACAGGGCTTTCGAAAACATCCTTGTTGTGGAAGTCAGCTATTCGACATTTGTAACATACGCGCATAATACGTTTAATGATACTTGTACTATGTATGTCATTATAATTAATGTCGGTAAGGCATTTGGCACTGCTCCTCGTCAACGTTTACTCCTGAAACCTTCTTAACTAAAAACAATATCATGTTATGAGTTGGATTTCATATTTTCTGACTAATCGCAAGCAGTCTGTTCTTATAGATGACACCTCATTCTCTCCCATCATGGTGAAGTCCGGAGTTCCCCAGGGCAGCGTCCTGGGACCACTTCCTTTCTTCTTTATATAAATGACCTATATTCATGAGTCTCGCCATCCATAAGGCTCTTCGCCGACGACTGCCCTCTGTACCGCCGGATTTCTCATCCTAACGACTCAAAGATTCTTCAACGTGACATCGACATCTTGCGTGAATGCTGCTTATCGAGACAAATGAATATGAATGTTGCTTAAACCAAGCTAATTTCTTTTAATACTTCGAAACGCCACGTTCCTTTCTACTCTATACTATCCGCTTCTTTAACATCTGTATCTCCATAGAAGTACCTAGGTATTACTTTCACCGAATATATGACTTGCAATGAGGACATTGATAACATAGTTAACAAAGTATCGTTAACACTTTCAGTTCTTAGAAGGCATTTGTATTTAGCACACCATGACGTAAACCTTACTGCATATAAAACCCTCGTTCAGTCGAAATTAGAATATGCCAGCTCGATATGGTCCCCTCATCAGCAATACCTCATGAAAAGATTAGAATTCATACAAAACAAAGCTGCCCCTCCTCATTCATCTTAACTATTCCACAAAACCCCAACATATCGGTACTCAAAGCTCTTTCCTAGCGTAACCCTCTTCATTCAAGCTGCAAACTATCTGGTATTCCTCTTTTTCCCCAGTTTTATTACAACACGCCATCGTTCATGATCACTCACTGCAAGCCTGCAGCACACACTTTTTCCGTCACGATGACTCTTAAAAAATTGTACCTCTATTCGGTCACATCCAATATATTCAAATGCTCTCCTCTTGCATATATATGGAAAAGTGGAACTGCCTCCCTTTTCGTGTTTCATTTCATTTCAACAATCCGCGAAAAGCGCTTGGCTTCGTTGTTCTGATGCATATTGTTTTAAGCCCCATGTGTGTTCACGTTTTCTAGTAATTGCGTTTAGTACTACATTTCTTGTTAAAATACTTAGTGTTATAATCCTGTATAATCTTTTATAAGTTGTTCTTTAAACTTGTTTTCGTTGCCAGTGCATTCAGTGGT